>WMED01028046.1:0-10516 GCA_019650415.1 Pipa parva | reverse complement strand
ATGGGAGTAGAGAATTACATACCGTTATCCATTATATCAGTACTGATACAAGTGAATTTGTGGTAGTTTTAAAAGATATGATCATATGCTTTTATCAAAAATAGTTCTCTCTGTCTATATTTTCAGGTGTTCCTTTCCCAAAGAATTTTCTTCAGATTTGCAAGAAGATCTTGTGCAGGTTATTCCGGGTCTTTGTACATGTCTACATTCATCACTTTGACCGTATCATCATGATGGGAGCAGAAGCCCATGTTAATACATGCTACAAGCACTTTTATTATTTTGTGACAGAACTGAACCTTGTAGACCGCAAGGAACTAGTGCCTCTGGTAAGAGAAAGGATGGATTAACTGTTGACTTTACAAATGACATTCATTATTGCAGTGTAAACTGTAATTCTGAAAGAACTAGTTATCTTTATTGCAGGTGTTATTAGAGTGTCATCTACGGGGTCTAGTGTACACCAAAAGAAAAAAAAATGCTATATTCCAAGACAAATGACATAATGTAAGTCCATCATCATACTGCAAAAATATCAAATATATTTTTTCTAGTAGAAACAAATGTAATTGTAATCTAGCTTATTCAGAGTAGTGAGTTTCAATATGTTTCAATATACTGTATTGCCTCATGGGTTCTTTTCCTTCCTCTGGATCAACAATGCAGGATAATAGGCTGAGCTGGATGGATTGTCAATTTTTAGTCTTTTATAAACCATGTTACTATGTATTTTATCAATCCCACTGAAGCAATGTTGCACTGTATTACTGTATCCCCTTTGCCAGAATAGACATATTTTACTCACTAGAAATATGTTCCCAGCTTTCTTCTTCATATCCACAGGCTGAATACCTGTTCACTTCCAAACCACTACTTAGGCATATTTTTTATAAGACAAATATAATTTCTATGAGGTCTTGCTCATATCTGTAGATTTGGAAAAAGACACAGTCTTGCAGATGACTAGTAAGCTCTGTGAACCAAATGCTACATCCAAATCTACTCAATTTGTTTCACTTTCACTGATTTAGTTTTTCCAGGTGAGGGGTTTTACCCAAATGTTATTGGCCCTAGGGTTGCTTTTATTCAGAAAAGACAGATATAGGCTTGTTTGCCTTTAAAGGTTAACTAAATACTCATTAGTACCAGGGGTGATTCTTAAGGGTGAGTGAGGGGGAAATACTTACTGATAGTTCTTTTATGATGTTGTGCTATCTCCTTCTCTGTATCACTTGCCAGTTTATTCTGCTCTTCAGATCTCTGTGATCATCTTCACTTCCTGTACCTGTGTGATTTCGGTGAATAGAGCAAGCGCGGTAGCAGTTTTAGATCAGGATTCTGCTAATGCGCTTGCTCAATTCTACAGGAAGTGAATTGCAGCTCTGAAAAGCAGAAGAAACTGGCAAGATGTACAGAGCAGGGGCAGTTCTGGAGCTTAAAGCACTGACTAGTAAGTTTCCCCCAACCCTCTTAAGAATCACCCCTGGTCCTGAAGAGCATTTACTTCTCCTTTAAAATGCCATGTATATAATATTAATAGAACAGGAAACAGCATGACTTAACTTGAATTCAAATGGAGATAATGTAGCCTGTATAGAGAGTAGCCCCAACACTACTTAATATTCACAGTTGTAAACTATGTAACAGTAGTAGGAACTATAGTCAGATTATATCTTTACATATGCAGTACTATACCTTAGTGAGGAACATTTCTCCCTAATGGAGGTTTCATGTGAAGCAGGATGATTTATTAGGCAGCACTAGAAAACTCCCACACCAGGAAATGTGTGTGTGATGTTTACTGGCCAGTTACCCTCCCTTGGAATTTTTGCCCTACTTACTACTTAACGCCTGCACGCAAGTTAGCTTTCTCTCTGTAATCTCCTGCATTCCAGGATTGTAAACAAGCTTGATTGATGAGGCCTACAGGTCAGCACACTGCTTAACCAATAACAGTTAGGCAGCTTTTTCTTTACTGTTTACTTTTTCTAACTATTTAAAAACCATAAAGTGACAGTATTATCTATGCTCATCAATTCTAATGCTAGTTTAATAGTAACCCAGCCAAAATAATACTGTAATATAAAACACAACATATTCTAAAAGAATGGTATTTTAGTGAATGGGGTACATTTTTACAGTAAGCGAAAGCTAGATGATTAAAAATGATTGCAATAAGTAACTAATGCTTTACATGAACTCTGTGTTGCACAACTGTGACTTATGATTCCCAAGATATGTGCCACATACTTTAATTAGCAGCTTCTGCAGCTATGGTGTTTGCTGATCCTAATTCTTAAGCCATATACTAAGAGAACATAGTAATTGTAATTACGCTTTCAGGCCAGCAGCACAGCACAAAAACTAAGCCAGCGGTTGTCAACCTACCTACTGCCATGACCCTGTGATGACATCATCACATCAGGCATGTCTGAGTGTGGGCAGACCCTCAAGGAGACAGATAGAGGAGCAGTTTTCTCTGATGGTCTTAAGTGACCCCTGTGAGAGTGTCATTCAACCCCCCCAAGAGGTCTTGACTCACAGGTTGAGAACCGCTGAACTAAGCAGCTGGCTTTTATTCCACAGAGCACACAGAAACTATGTAACAGTTCTTAAATGTTACTAAAACTCTGCCCTAGATGAAGGTTTCTCTAGGATGAGATAGCAGCAGCAATAAAAAATGCATGTTTCAGGATAAATATCAAAAGAAGCTCATAGGCCCTTTTAAGAAGCAATTTTAGGGTAAAAATGCCTGTAACATACATAAAATACATACCTGAGTTATGACCCTAAAAATAGAATTAACAAACAGTGTCTCTTTTTAAATAGAAAAGTTTTCCACAAGCCATTTATTACATAACCATAAAGCTCAAGGGAGATAAATGTGACAGATGTAACTCATCTCTCATAAATCATCACAGTCCCTGGTGTATACCAGTGCCTGTAGATATTAGTATTGCTGTGTTTTTCTAATATCCCATCTGTTTTCTCTTGTGGTTCCCGTAATGTATCTCACTGTATTTTTTTTCTGTTTAAGACCATGATTTACCCACTGTAGTTTTTGTTTCTTTTAGGAAATGTATGCACTGCTATGTAGTGACTTAATTATACAGTCATTTCATGAATACAATATGTGTGTAGTGTTAGTTACTAACTTAGTATCCTTTAGGGCCACCGTTTGAATTGAGGGAAATTACTTTTGTTCAGTTTCACTTGTTTATATATATATATATATATATATATATATATATATATATAAAAAAATTTATTATTGCTTGATAGAAAAGAAAACCTGTAAAACTGACCTATGTTTCACTGTTGTTGCCTCTTGTTTTACAAAAAGCCTTATATAGGAAATAAATGTTTTACTACAGGTCAAGAGTAATTCTTGTAAACAGATTAGATTATTAATTTAAAATTTTACAATGTAACACAGCGGAGCAATGGAGGTGAACATTCATGGCGAGTAAGGAAAACAGTTTACTTTTAGATCATTGCAAGACTAGTCAAATTTTGTCCCAACACTTTAAAGAAATGAGAGCAGCCTATTTTGTCCCTAATTATTATACTCCACTTTCATAGTCTGTATCAATTTCTATGTTTATTATTAGGTAGGCAGTAGTGTTACCAGTTGGAAGCATTCTCCAACCTAAATATTTAGCAGTTTTCTTTGATGAGCTTATATAATAATATATTTTGTCAAAAAATAGAAAGTTTGTTTATAGATCAGTTGGAACTGTACAAGGTTTTCCTCCGCTCTTTAAATGGCAGATTTTGTAAAAACTGTAAATGCTTAAAATTTTACACAGTTTTTATGCTTGGAAACAAAGATGTGAACTGTGCATAAATATTAGTGATTTGATGGTTGGATTTCCATCTCTTAACATGATACTGGATATTGCTATTAAAAAAAACCCATTTCCACTTGGTTATATGCACAGCTCAAAAGATTTCTAGATTTTCTATACATCTGTTACTGGAATTGTATCTACTGTTATGCTAAGAACCATTGTTACTTTACCATAAAGTTCCTTATCTCAGCACAAAGCTTTGTACCAGTCCTAGTCATATGTAATAACTCTAGAACTTTAGACTGGGGCATGGTCTGACATAACTGATTGCATTAAGGATTTAAACATAGCCCTGATATAGGCTATTTTAGTTTAGGGCTATTAGGTTTACTTACTGATTGTGCACTGCCGAGCTTGCAGCTTCTCTACTGAAGATCTGGTTTCCCTTATTCCTCAGCAATCTGTACTTTGCTGACAGCTGCAGGTACTTTTGACCCACTCCCTGGACTGCACTGCTGGTGCACGCATCAATATTTCAATCAGTGATTCTGTGAGTATGCATGATCGCAATACCATTTTTAGGTAGTGCACCTGAAGCAGTCAGATTACCAGGGGAGGAAGAGGAGACAGATCTTCAGTCAAGAAACTGCAATTCAGGCATCTGCTCTACAGTGCTGTACAGCATTTTCATACATTTCATCCATCATGGTAGTTCTCTTTATATCCTGGTCTTGCAGAAAGGCAAATAGAAGGAATGCTGCCTAGAGGTCATGGATCACTGTCTTTCTCTAACTATATCCCAGATATTTTAGGCGTGGGAAGACGCAGCAATTTTTTGATGTATCCATACAAATAAATGCCCACATGGGATTTTGCTGAAAAGCAACACCATTTGCAAATATCCGTTTCAGGGTATTCAGTTAGCTTCAATTAGTCAAATAGTAATTGAAAATAGATGGACAAAACACATATTTAATTTACTCATGTTGGCTAGTCAGTAGGTTAAGGCCACTTTTAAACTTTTTTTTAATGAATTCACCATTACACCTTCCACAGGCTGAATATTCTGTAGTCTGACTGCCTACTACATTGCTAGCCTGACTATACCATATAGCAATTTTCTGGTTTCCTTTGTGTATTATGCTTAGCATATTATGCCCTGTACCCATATTACTCTAGTTTGGGGATTGGCTAGCATAATGCAATTTATTTTCTAACTGCAGTATTGTCACAGGACACCCTGTGTGAGGTTGTGGGAATAGGGCAATATACCAACAATAGCTCTTTGCAAAGTGAGGGCTTTATTGAGAGTGAAAGGAATATAAAATCTTATAATCCCACCCAGTCAATACAGAATATACCAACATCACAAGTCACCCAGCTGCCTGCCATACAAGAACTGTTCCTCCCTGCAGCAGTTGCCAGCGTATGGTCTCTCCGTGCATCAGGTCCTTTGTAAGCTCCCGCATAGTCTCTTTCCAGTATCTTTTCAACTGCTGCAACCCAGCTGGGCAGTCCTTAGATATCCACAGGGTATAAGATTACAGTTGTATCCCCTGTACTGCTCTTTATAGTGGCAAAGAGGTTTCAGCCCCAGTTGTAATTTCAAAATAGGGATAGAAAGCCTCTATCCAACCAGAATGGGAGATACCAGGGCAATCCAATCAGGGTGTCATTAAAATGAGCCAATCAGGGCATACAGTATGTAAGGCAGTCACTCTGAACAGTCAATCAGGCTTCAGATTGGGTTCAGGCCAATAGCAGCTAGAGTTTATGAAGGCAATGGTAAAACATATGGTGAGCATGCCCAATTCAGTCTCTCCTTACTCGTTAAGATGTGTAGATCTCTCCCAGAGATATCTGTCCACAGTAGAGGGTTGGCTGTGCTCAGAAAAGGTTCTTGGTTCCTTTTTTTAACCTTTCAGCAGGGTGTGCCAGGATATACTGCAGGAAATGTCCACAGGTAACAAATGGTTCTCCAGTGGGGGAAGGTAATTATAATTAGATGGCAGGCTGGTTACTCAGGAATGTAAAGGAGAAAGCAGACCCAGATTAGTTACATACATTTAATAATTATAAATGCCTGGCAGAGGGATCCCCTTCTACCGGTATGCTGGAAATTGCTCTTTAATTGACTTGAGATCCCCTCTCCCTTACAACCAATAATGATCTGTCACAAGTATATTTACATTAAGGATCCCAAATCTAACTTGGTGCTCACCACTAAACCTCTTAAATATAATTAGAAAACTTTTTAATCCCCTCAGCATTCTTTTACAGGGAAAACATGTTTACTTAGAATGTTACAATACTCATTGATGACATTACGGTGAATGTCCACTTCTATAACATGCCATAAGGCATAGTTATGCCCCTTTCATAATGTTGCTGGGTGTAGTCAGGCACATTAAACATGGTTACTAATTTCTTTCCCGTTCATGCAAAATAAAGTAGACATCAGTTGGCTATCATCATTGTATGTTGAAGTGGACTAAGTCACGGTATTTTTCATTCAGCTGAAGTGATAGATTCATGACTTGATTCCATCTGCTATTACTGATGAAAGGCCTAGTGAGGACAAAATGCATCAGAGAAAGGATTTAGGAATAAAGTAAATCTAATGAAGATTTATCTGTGTGGAAAAGTGTTTTATCTTTAGAATACCAATGTGCTAATAAGAAGCTCTTATTGTACCTGAAAGGTCATTTGTAATTATGGACGATAACAGTTTTCAATCAAAAGCATCTGTGGTAGACCAATGGAAAACCAATCCAAAATCCATATGTGTAGCAGTATTGAGATACAGTATATTTTTTTTAATCAGAAATGCTTGTGCCCTGTTAAAATGTTCTCTATAAAGAATGTTTCTACTGATTCTGGTTGTAAGACATAATGTTTTCATTGTAAATATACAGGAGGAATGTTCAAGCTTAGTCTCTTGTATATATGTATATTGCATGATACACGCAAATGCTAGCATTGCTCCCACACTAAAACTAGAGAACATATAGTATCTATGTAATGAATGGTTACATAGGCTAATTGTCTGACTTTCTGTCATAGATCTTTTAAAGCCTATCATGGACCTAATATTTTGACCATATATATTTGCTACAGCAGAAATCTGCATCATTTTTTTAAACTGAATTTACCAGCATCCTGCTGTGGTTAATTCCTGGACCTTTAATTAAGCAAGAGTCATGCATTTGCAGAGTTCTGCCCTTTAAAACAGAGCACTCTGATGCAAGACGATCATTTACCAGCAAAAATCTGGGGCTTGCTACCCACTCTCTTTTGATTGTGGAGTATGTTTAGATGGACCCTCTTTTAGCCAGAACTTCTGTGAAAGTAGTTCCAGTATATGTTTGTCATAGCTGGGCAGTACAGTAGCTAACTGGGCAGTACAGTAGCTAACTGGGCAGTGTGATGGCTCAGTGGGTTCTGGACTCCATCTGTATGGAGTTTGTTTGTTCTCCCTGTACCTGCGTAGGTTTCCTCCAGGCACTCCAGTTTCCTCCCACAATCCAAAAAAAAAAAATACATCTGTGTGATTGAATAGGGAAACTAGATTGTAAGATCCATGAGGCAGGGACTGAAGTGAATGACAAATCTCTGTACAGTGCTATGTAATATGGTTGCGCTATATAAAAATTAAATAAATACAAAAAAAAAATAGCTATACCATTTAGCAATATTTTTAGTGCATGCAGACAAGCATTTCATTTCCCAAAGTTTCCTCTCCAACTAAATCCATGTGTCGTGCTTGAACACTGCTTGTAAATATTTGGCCAAAACACGTTTATAATTTACTCTTGTTGGATAGTCAGAGGGGTAATTACAGTTCATGTTTTACATCTGGAGATTTAATTACTAACCAGCTGTATGACTCTGGCAGGCGTGGCAGGCTATTTTTTTTTTTTAATTCACAGCTGGTTTCTTTTTAGGGTCATTGATTTGAAATAAAGGACATTAAACCTTATTGGGTTTTCAAATAACTGTGAACTGTTTTGCAATGTAGCAGATCAGTAATAGACAGTTATGAAACAAACCCAAAAAAACAAATGATGCGTGCACTAATAACACAGAAGTAGTTCCTCGAGGATTTTTTTTTTTTACATTTCATTCTTGAACAGATGTCAGGGTTCATGGAATTTTATTTACAACATTATCCAGAGAGTTCCTATTTTGCTTTTATTTAGGGTGGAAGAAATTAAGCAAATTTGATTTGTTCCAGTTCAAAAGGCATAAATCTGTATTATAAGCCTTCGTCTGTGATTTTTTTTTATAAATATATGATTTTAGTTTTCAATTAAAATCCTGCTCTGAAATATATGTAGAAAAGACAGAAATCAGCATTTAATTCTACCATCATGATAAAAAAAAAAAATAGATTTTTGTCAGAAACTTATGTTTAAGCAGCTGCAAAAATGGATGGGGACAAGGTATGTTTACAGCCATGTGTGATATTCTTCACATAGGAAAGTGAATCGTTGGTGGAACCTTTCAGAACCTGATGTTACAATGGGTGACCCATCATTCAATATATCCTTATAGATTGGTAAACTCACTTTAAATGACATTTTCAGCCTCAAATAGGCATAGAAAATTACTAAATACATCAAAATATTTGTCTTATATAGTTAATTAAAAAATCTGAAGCATTCACAGCAATTTTCAAAGCAATTGGCTTTGAAAGGATGAAGCAAGTAGATTGTGTTCTTGTTTTATTCTCTAAAATCAGTTAACAGGGTAGAGAAGAAGCTGGAGAACCCCTTTAAATGGCACCACTCAAAAAGCAAATTGCTGCAGATTTCTTTACCAAAAACAGCACAAGAGAACTCATGAGGCTGTATAAACTAGAATATTTACCTCAATACCTGGCTAAATACCAGACAGAACAGATACAGAAAAGAAATGTGTTCTCTGGAAAATACAGTCAATTACATTCTACCTCACCAAAGTATAAGTAGTCAAAGCTCTCAGGGAGGAGTCCCAAGTCCCATTATTATGTCACAGGCTGCTGAGGCTATTGGGAAAGTGAAGCAAAAGTGAGCAGAGAGGACTGAATAGAGAGAGTTTTGTTTGCTTACATTGCCAGTCATGCAGAAAACCTGTCTCTTCAATAAGCAGAGGCAGCCACATGCTAAACCATCCAGAAGACAGGTAGCCAGCTGAGATACCGAAAGTAAAGTACTTTTTAGGTAAATATAAAAATATCAGAAGTAATTCACGCCAATCACCACCTCAAACATATAACCTATTGCTTATGCCCTAGGCTGCTGCCTACCCCTCGGCCCGGCCCTAGCTGAGATCTATTCCAAAAGCCTTATAAAATGTTCTTCCAAAATAGGAAACAAATTTTGAGCTATTATCCAAGTTAAAATCAACAGTCATAACAGCGCTAGCTCAGTGCTTTAGAGGTTTTAACTGCAAAGACAATATGTGGAAAATATGGTAGAATTGTCCCTTTGTTAAAATACTTTGACTACAAATAGTACATTTTCTATCGATGTTACACTGTACTACAGTATATACAGTATAACCCTCACCAACTGTAATGTATCTTGACAATAGTCCTAATTTCCTCAACCAAACTTAGTCTTCTACAACATATATGTATGACCACAAAAATATATTCTGCAGCTCAGCGAAAGACAACATGTATTTTATTTATATACTAAACATAAATACAAAATTTTGGTACAGACTTCCACCATCCTATAAAAAGGTTGGCATATGATGGAGGATCAAGATCTACCCTTTATCACCAGCCTGTGTAATTGTAGGTAAAAATGATCATCAAACATGCAGTAGTTGTGTTTAACAAGAAAATCCCAATGAACCAAAAAGTAACACTTACATTATAAAGTGAAAGACTTCAAGAAAATAAACAATAAACAGCTGTCAATAAACATTTTTCACATATAATGGAAGAATTAAATGTTTTAATATCCATCATCGACCAGTGAAAATGTACCTGCCAGATAATACAATTCAGTTTCTGAATTGCATGAGTAGAGTCCCTGAAACAAGAGTCCAAATGTTGAATAAAAGGTTGGAAGGCACAGCCCATCAATATGAAGATGTATTGCTTCTTAGTATAATGATTGATTAGGGGCTTATGAACCTTAGGAAGTAAATGAAAAATA
The DNA here is from genome assembly GCA_019650415.1 of Pipa parva. Classification (NCBI taxonomy): domain Eukaryota; kingdom Metazoa; phylum Chordata; class Amphibia; order Anura; family Pipidae; genus Pipa; species Pipa parva. The sequence continues at coordinate 576 of WMED01028046.1, read as the reverse complement.
GATATTAGAGGATAGTGCAGTATTAAAGCTTCTCTTTGTTCAGCATTAAAGACTGCTAAACATTTACCATAATGTATTAAAGAAAATAATTCTTCATTAAAATGACCTGAAAGAACTATAATAGCAATGTCTCTAATTGGTAGAAAACTTCTTGTTTTTTTAATCTGTTGAACCAAGGACCACCCCACAGCATCTCCCTTTATCAGATAATCTAATTCAGTAATTAACTTTTAAGGCTAATAATGCCTCACATTCAGCAAGAGGCCAATTTTGTTTACTTTTAATGGTCTTAGATTAAGCCAGCTTAAACAAATAACTTTATTCTCAATAGATATCCATAACTAGGCTTCTGCTCTTAATAGGGTAGAACGTTGATATTAAATATTCTTTCTTTTAAAATGAAATATCATTTTAATTAAGCAGACAATATTTACGTTCCTCACATGTGACCTTGAATACAACACAAGTCAGGAAAAATCAAAACCAATGCTTTCTTTGTAGCCTCTATATGGTAGGCCAGTGCTTCTCAAAGTGTGGGGCGCGCCCCACCGGTGGGACGCAGAGGTACTGCAGGTG
>WMED01028045.1:0-10516 GCA_019650415.1 Pipa parva | reverse complement strand
GTCGAGGATACTATTTTACATGTTTTTTTTTACTTAAATTTCTCGACTTATACACGAGTAGTTATTTTTTTTAGGTTAAGTTTACATAGAAAGCTTGGCCCTTGCTACTTAAACAAGGATGAAAAATGTATTATGTATATGTATGTGCTTGTGTGTGTGCAACCTGATGAACGGAGGACAGAACTCTCAAAAAGCTTGTCTAACTAAACTGACTGTTAATCCAATAAAAAAGGTATCAACGAATATCGCAATACTCATCTGTTTTTGCATCAGTTGACTAACAAGACCACTCTATCCTAACAACATATTTATATAGTAGGATAGAGTGGTTGTTTTAGTCTACAGATGCTAAAAAATGAGTATTGCAATAGTTGGTGATTCCTTTTTTATTGGATTAAGCTCCTGAATATTAATCCAACAAAAATGGTATCACCAAGTATTGCAATACTCATCTTATAAATATATATATAAAATGTGTGTGTGTGTGTGTGTGTGTGTTATTTCCACTTATTGGTAGCTGAGAAGCTGTTAAATGCTTTTATCACTTGAACTGTGTGAATTTTTTTTGTCACAAGCAGACAATGTGACATGTTAGCACATGAGAGCTTGCTCAGGCAGACTAATATGTGATTGTAACAAGTGATGCATTGATATATCTCCTATGAGGAAGGAATGCAGACGTGTAAGTTATTTCAGATACATAAAGGAGCCCAGAGAAAATAGTGATCATTGCAGGGAGAGACTGTACTAACTGAACCTAAAATCATACCATGCCAAACCACACCATGTCTGTAGACATCCACTTTTTAGCATGAAATACTCATTTAAATACAGTGGGTGGTTATTAGCTATATAAATTGTTATTTTGCACATTATAGCTATCTCTACTATCTGAATGACCTCACCCCTGTCCCACCATACTCCCCGTCATACCTAACCCCACTCATATCCAATCAACGATGCCCATGGCTAGTTCCTGCATGTAGGTGGGAATTCACCATTGTGATTGTGTGAAGTGAGCTCCGAAGCCTTCGGCTCACTTTGCACAGACTGTTATGCGCTCGCTGATGTCCTGCACGCGGACATCAGTGAGCACATTAAAGGGATTCCAGTCTCGGCGAAGCAGCTCTTTTGGTCTCCAGTTGTAGTATAAACTCCAGCACTCCCAGGAGTAAAAACAAACAATCTTTATTTCATCAATGAGTAAAAACAGGATCCAGTATCAAACTGTAAAAACAATTAAATGGCACCCCTTAACGTGTTTCACGCTTTGGACGCTTAAATATAACAAGCTCTTTTGGTCTCGCCGAGACTGGAATCCCTTTGAAGCATTCGCTGATGTCCGCGTGCAGGACATCAACAAGCGCATATCAGTCTGTGCGAAGTGAGGCAAAGGATTCAGAGCTCACTTTGCACAATGGTGAATTCCCCCCTTAGTCTCTCTCTCATAGAACTTGTTCTCCTCCAGGCTACTCACTCACCATTGAGTTACACATTTTACTTGACAGTGACAATGCCAGTTCAAGTGGAGCAGAGCTAATTTTTTTCCCCCAACTCTCTGTATAGGTTCTCTTTATATTGTTATATCTAACATAAATATGTCTGTCTGTGTATTTATTTAACTTAGGTCTGGTGCATCCGCCTATATGAACACTGCAAAGAAAAATGGTTTATTTTCATTTTCTAACCTGTTTTCTGTAAGTAGGGAAAAGTGAATCATGCCCACTATCCTACAAGGCTGCCACAAGTAGTACCATTCCGCTGTAACTATGGCTTTAACATGTAATTAATTGTTTTACCCTGGTCATAAACATTATCTCTCAGACATTTAAAAATGATGTTGACTGTAATGACAGTTGCTCATACTGAGGAGAGACCAGTGTAGAGTAAATGAACACGGACAGGAAACATTATTCATTAAGTGTTTTGCTCATTTGATGTGAGAGTTGATTAGGCAAGTGAATATTTGCCAAATGCAGACCTATTCCCTATTCTCAAGCCGTTACAAAAGTTTTGATAACTTGCCAATGCAACTTAGATGCAGAGGAGCCAGAATTTTGGCGGAGCTGTTAAATAACTTATTAAAGCAGTACAAAATCAGAGATGCTAGGAAGGGATTTGTGTTCAGAGCCAAGGAACAAGAGTTCTGGCATTCAGATTGTGCTCATACATTAAGTTGCTCATCTTCTGCTGTGCCTTGTACAGTTGGTAGCAGATGACATACTAGCCATTTATTTTTCCCTTTATTTTTCAACATTCTCTACTGTTGCATGTTTCACATTTTGTGACTCGTATATATCATTTGGTTGGGAATTAAGTGTTAAAATGGTGATTCATGTATTATGTAGCTTATACTTTAGTTTATTTTACCAGCACTGTTCCATGTACAGATGGAGCAAACATTGATAGAATCACGGACTATAACTTTCTATTTGAAAACGAATGCTACTGCGTGTTGATCGCCGCTACATCAAAACTGAAATATTGATGCAAGACATAGGCAGAGAAATTGAACTTGCTTTCTAGAGATACCCAGCAAAGCCAGCAGAACTGAAGGTCATATCAGCTTCATGAGCTAATTGGCAATCTAACTTGCCTTGCTTAAGCTGATGAGAGATATAGCAGCAAAACCTTTGTTGCTCTGTGGATGAAGAAGATATTGGTTATAACAAGCCTGATTTGATTTATCAGCATTTGCAACCTTGTATGTTATATCTCCCCAATTATCATATAAACACAAAACCTGATGTACTGGCAAAACTAAGAGAAACATTCAGGGCCTCATTGTCAAATGAGCTTATGGAGTTCTTTGCATTTCTTTGTATGTGCATTCCCAGGTACTTCTACTATTGACTAAGCGGAGAAGTATGTCAAAGGTACAAATGGGACTAAGAGTACTGCTCCGAATTCACCTGTTTGACTTTGCCACTCAATATTGGAGAATTGGGGGGTTGATGGTAGTGTTGCGTGAGGCGACTATTTCATCAAAAGTGATAATGACTTCTGCGATTAATTGACAACATGACCTAGGGATAAGGTGACCTAGAAATAGATAGACTATTCACAGAATACAGTTAGTGGATTATGATGAGACTGACATCACTGCACTTCACTGGTCGAATTCAAATCACTCCGCATGACTTCTCATCCTCCTTCTATCTGCTTGATTACACTACACTATGCATCCAACAGTGATCGTCACTGTCTGCTTGTTCAAGTGTATTCTTCACTTCAGTAGTGTGAAGTGAATTTACTTCTATTTTGGCGATGTTACTTGAATTGTAGTGAGGTAAATTCACCCTTTTCATAATGAGGCTCTGAGTCTTTTCTTTTTGAAAAACCAACACAAGGGCATTATTTATGACTTTTTTCCTCTGCTGGAGCCTGCAGCGTAAGTTTTAAATGTTTTTGTCCCATAACCAGCTTGACCCATTATGAACTGCGCAGACATTTTTACTATGACCTGTTTTGTATATCTTCCAATCACCACTGATCTTTGTTGATGATCATCACTGCACTCCACATCCCTGGACATACACACTGCAATTTTTACAAAGATTCAATTTAATTGACCGAAAATTCTCCACTTTAGGTGGCACAAATGATTGTATTATAAAATAGCAGATATCCATCAAACTGATTCTCCATCATTCTCAATCAATCCCTTTTGCAGTTGTTACAATAGTCTCTTTTAAATAAGAAAATAGTACATTTATCCAGACGGCAATCAACATTGAAAACTGAACATCTTGTTTTCATACCTGGTTGTAACAATTCTTACATTAACTAAAAGTGTTAAAAGGACCAGCACAGCAACAATTCAGGATGTAATTGCATGGAAAACAAAACAAATAAGTTTATTAGAAAAATATTTGGTCTGGAATAAATAATGAAACAAGAAAGCTAGTTTTAGAATTTTACTTCAATATAAGGTGAAAAATCATATAAGCAGTGTCTCACTGACTACATACTGAAATCATCAGAGCCCTGCTAAATGCAGCTTTAGTTATTACTGTTTCTGTAGGATGGACTTATTCATAAAATGTGGTCTGGAAACTCAGTATCCTAAAGAAGCCCTGAGGATGATGGGACTGGGTTCTGTTGATTGTTAATGTAAATGCACTTGCTATGCCTGCCAATGTTAACGTCATAGCCTTACAACTGAGTTCAACCAAGGACAGAAAATTTGGCATGTATAGAGTTGTGACTGCTTCACTGTTTGCACCACAGGTTTCTTCGCTTAAAGCTATAGATTTCAGTAAAAAAAAAAAAAGGAAATGGTTTAACATAATAAAATATTCTGTGGAGCCAGAAATAAATGGCCCTTGGTATTTTTTCGCTTTACCTGAAACCTAACTCTTGTCTGCTAAAATAGACGTGTATGCTTGTTTCCTTAAAGAGACTTGATTACAGATATTGCATTTCCAAGGATAGTTTTTTTTACAGCAGAGTAAAATTCATGGTAATTAAAATGTTTCCTCTTCTTTCCTTGAAGTCATTGGTTTCTGTCAACAGCCAACAGTTTTGTTGTAACACTAGGGATACTGTGCTGTGATGTAGACAGTCAAAATGTACCCATACCTTCCTTATTTCGGTGGAATGGCCCCTGAAGTGCATGAGTAGATGTATTTTTTTTTGTTTGTTTGTTTCAGTGGCTGTTTCACCGAAATGAAGAAGGGGGTGGATACTTTGTGACTGTCTACGTCACATAGAGACATACAGAGACCTGGGTGCAGGATTGTGAAAAACAAGCTGATCGTGCAATAGTTAGTGTACTGCTGCTGGGCATGATCAATTATATACCATGTAATGCTATAGTTCTCTTTTAAGATAATTAAGACAAATTGATGAAAACAACATCTCATTTTACAATGACTTTTAGATTTCTATACTTCCTCTGGCTTACCTGGGTAAAGAGGTGAGCGTCATAACATTAGGATAAAAATGGGGGTGCCTCAGGCCCAGAGTCAGATAGTAGGGGATTTTATCTGATATGACATGGATGTTTTGAGAGGTTAGTGTGAGAATGAATTGGTTGTACTTCTTGTTAAGATACCATTCTTGAATCCATAAGTCACTTTTACATTCTGACAATATCCCATGACTATAGTGCAGAACTTCTACAAAGCAGTATTGGTCATGCATTATCCTAAAATCTACTGAGTTTTTATTTTTTTTTAATATTATTTATTCTGTTTTGTAGTTATTATAAATGTGGCGCATTTTCAGTATGCTTCTGTGTGTGGGCGATAAAATATGTTTGTAGGAAAGCTTGTTTTTCAACCTGCTGGGATCTGCTGAAATGCTCCAAGGCTCATGAGATGAATAACCTTTTTTTTTTTTATGAAGAGTGAAATGTTTTCTGCTTGCAGATAACTTTACTTTTGCTTGCTAGGACTAAACTGTTTGGTAAAGTGATGCGTTGTTTTTTTTTCACAAACTTCTCAATGCTTTTTATCAGTTTTGATTGCCTGCTTTTTGTGTCATCAGAAAACATAGAACATTATAAGAAAAAATGTACAGAAAACAATGCGCTGCCAATTTGTGTACACAGCTCAAAGTCATACAGTAATGTATGTCATCAGTAATGATGTTGAGTTTTGGCTATTCCTGTGGATCTCACTAACCATATTATCACTTGACTCACTATGGAGGTTCATCCTAAAAGTCTTTATACAGTAACTGTATCTATTTGTAATTATCCAAAATATATATGAATCTACCTAAAAATAGGATATATTTAATGGAATTATTTGCCCTGTTTATAAGTAGCATTTTTCGAACATTGATTTCTTGTTTGAGTGTAAGGTCACCTAAAAATTAAGTTTTAGTTGAGGTTCAACCTTGCTAGTACTCTCCTCCAGAATCAAGTAACCTAAATTTGTTTATAATGAAGAACGGCTTCCACCATCATAACAGGTCTGCTCCTCAACTTTTACATCTCTGGGTGCAATTATATATTCATTAAATAATTGAACTGATTGGCATCATCCATCTGAGTATACGGAAATGTGAGCATCAGACCTGAAATGAACAATTTCCCTATTATAATGGGACGTAATCGTATTTGTAGTTAATTCCCAATGTAGACGAAGGCTTCTTTGCATGGCTGGTTTATCCATCCCTATCCCTAAGTCTAAAGGGTACCTTTACTAAAGATGACACATTAATGTAGGAGAAATAGCCTATTTTTAACAATATTGCTGTTTTCACCTATTTACTAAGCTGTTCAAATCCAATTTTATTGAGCAAAAATGTTTGCTGCCTCAGACTGGCGTAATCCCATTAGACCCTATGGATTTGGTCCTGTCACTCAGCCACAGTGGAAAAGTCAGAACTTCCAGAAGTTTTTTAGTCAGGTTCGGTCCTGTAAGAAGAACATTGCTAAGGGAGGTATTACTTGAGTGAAATACTATTCTGATAACCAATATAGTGTAGATGGAATACTCCATAGGATGGAATGCAATGGCTTTCATCACCATCTTTCAGTAGTGGCGTTTGTTCTCCATGATTACACTCAGATCTTGTGCATGAATACTCTTTTCATGTCTGGTACAAGTTACTCCTTGTAGTCTTAGAGGTGGAAGAAGTGATATTTAGTTGCTAGATCTAACCTTGAACTCCTTTTCCATAATTCAAATAAAAATGTTGTCTTTTACTTAAAAGAGACACTTTGTTGTTGCCACTAGTAGTAGTAAGAAAAATTGTATCTGTGAGGTCACTGTAATATTTGGTTTTGATACTATTGTAGTCTTGCAGGTCATCAAGAAGTTCTGTGCTAAAGTTATTTCTTTGTTGCAGAATTGATATTGAAGGAAGAGGTGCATCATTGACAAATGGTGTGTATATCAGTGGATGTGCATACATATTCTGCTGCAAAGCATCTTCCATGATCAACTCTCTAAGCAAGTGGGGCATTGCTGGGACCATTGCAATTACAGAAGTCAAATGTTAATGTCCACATAAAGGAATGGCATATGACTGGCTATGTGCTTCACATAGGGTTAATAATATGTACCTTTGGATGTTTGGTCACATTCAGTCAATGTAGGAAGGGGCAGATTTACATTTCCACAATATAACCTTTGCTTTTTATCAATTTTTTTGTTGTATTGATTTCCTAGTCTTCAACGCTGTTACTGTGTGAGTCTATCCAGCTGCCACCTGTGGGGGCTTAACCTGAGGGTCGCAACCTGAGAGTTCTCCTGGTGCAAAGGTCATACCCCTTTGCGGGGGTTTTAGGAGAAAGACCAGGGCCTCCTTAGACTTTTTGCCTCATTGTTAACCAGTGCCAACTCCCACTGTGGTACAGAGGATCCACCTTTCCTCTATGTTAGTTACCTGTACTTCTGTATGCTTTAGCCCTTCTAGAGGTGTATTATCTATATTCCTGTGTGTTTACCTGCATTTTGTCACAGTACACCTTAGTGCCTCCAGAGGTGTACCACCCAGCACCAGTATCCCCATGTGTTTTACATTTAGTACACTTTAGTACTTTAGTGGTGAACCACTCCCTTGGTAACCCCCTTGTGATCTGTGGGATCTGTGACAGTATGACTGAGCCTCTGCTCCTGAAGATTTCATGACACTGGTCTGTTGATATCTGGAATTCTGCAACCCTTAAATGTGAGCAAAAATTTCAAAGCTATGACAAATGGTTTAAAGCCATGATAGTCTTGACAGATATTTAATAAATACAATCTGCTGACTGTCACACTTTTTGTACAGTACTCTGTATGTTAGCCTATGGCATGTTACAGATATCCTTCTATGGATACAGTATTTATACAAGATTAGAGAAATGCTTGTGAAGTGGTCAAAGACATAGTTACAGACTAATGTACATTAAAGATACTTTATTCCAAAAATGAAAATACCCCAAATGGATATATAGAAGGTGCTCATTCAATTGGCAGTTTTTCTTTTAGGTGTGTTACTGCTATACATTGAAGATTTTGATGCAAAAATATCTAATTTCAGCATTAAAACAGGAGTTTGCAAGTATAGTGAATAAATATTATTGGTACGACAGTGAAAAACACACTTATTTTAAGCAGGTTCCTATTTTTTCATTTTGTATTTTTATCTTCTAAAAAGACCTGTAACACTCACAAACAATGTTGATAAGCATGGGTATTTGATTAAAACAAGTTTCCCAATTAACTTGCCTTGTGTCTACAGTATCCTTGATGTAACCGTAGCAACTCAATTGAAATGCAAATCTAAAACTAAACATTTAGCTTAGTGGCCAGACTGACTTTTCCTTGAAATGGATGGAAGTTCAGAGCTTTGTCTCAAACAGTGAGCTCAGCATAAATACACACAGTAGTGCCAGTATGATTATCCCATTGTGACTTATATTTAAATGGGATCTCTGAATGATAATGCAGTAATTAATCTGATCTTGACAAAAATTACGGTTTTTGTATTGCACATTCTTTACAGAATCTCTTGCTTTTATTTGGTAATGATACAAAACATGACATCTGGCTGGCTGATTGTTCTCTGAGCTTTTGCTGTTATAAGAAGATATCCACCCCATTATAGGAACCATACAAGTGTAATCCGCTTAGTGAATTATTAGATAATCAGGAACACCATACAATATTTTACCCACCCACTGTACTTTTTGGCATGAATTGTCATGTTGAAAATTGGCAGAGGATTCAGAACCAAATACCAGTGTAAATCACCCAAAATGCATTGCATCCAACAAGTCATTGATTACCCAGAACTGGTATGGCCTTATTTTTTCTTTGCTGTTTTAAAATCTGAAATTTAAACACATTGAAAAAAATACATCGAAAAAAAGCAACCCTGCTTTGAGTGCCCCCATCTTTTACTTCCCTCGTTTTGCCACTACAATAAAATCCATTCATACACAGATTGCTATGTCTCCAAACCTATAATGTATGTGTGTATGTATGTATAATTTTATTTATAAAGCACCACAAATTTATGCAGCGCTGTACAATTCAGCAATACAAGTGCAATAGAGAAAGGGAAAAGTGCATTAAACAATACAAGTAAAATATCACAAGGATACATCGCTTTAAGTGCTAGGTTGCGGTTGACACAGGAGGTTCGAGGTCCCTGCCCCGTTGAGCTTACAAGTGTAATGTACTTTATGAACCTGAACCAATATTCTCCTTTAACATAGAGAATCTGCTTCTGAACATAAACTTACATATTATAGTATATTGTTCTTCATTGAATTCTAATTTCAACTGTTGTTGCCTACGCCTACTGCCTAAAGCATTCATCTGCTCCTTGGTTAAGGAAATCATATACGTTTTATATGCTTCCCTTGATTGGTCCATCTTAGTTGTTCAAAGCCAGGAGTATCCTGCAGCTTCATAGATATAGCTTGGTAAGTGCCTTACTTGTAAGTACTGAAATAAATTTGTCCCGTTTTTCCAGGCCTCTAGTTTCACACAAAACTGCACCCATTAAATGAATGTATTCTTCTTACTAATGTCTTATATCTTAGTTTACAAATTAAGCATGAATCCCAGTATCCAACCATAAAAAAGTGAATGTTTTTTCAATCCTCAAATACATTGATGTTCATCTAAAGGGGAAATTTGAACCAGAAGGCTCAATTTCTAAGAGGGGAGATGTTTAATACTTCATGTTTAGTTTGAGCTTATAATTGCTACATTTTGGAAGTCTAAAAAGCAGATTGATTAAAAGAATAGAAGTTCATCTATAAAGACTATCACATTTTCCTTTCCCCCAGTCAGCTATATACCATGGATGCTGGTATTACTTGTACTTATCAGAAAAGGTTCCAGTATGTAGATAAAAAGGAGAGGAGACTAGGAGCAGCCTTGTCTATTTCCATTGAATGTTTGTGCTGGCTGTGGCAAAGTACTATTGATTCATATGTGGACAGATGGTTTGGAATAAAAAGTCCTTATCTATGTTATAATACACTGTACATACTCCCTACTACTAAGCATTCATCCTATAAAGGAATTCTACTCTAATGCCTTGCCAACATTTCAGTTAACTGTGTCATATATACTGTAGCTCCCAGTTAACAAACATATTATTTGTAGTGTCCTACTTTTGACATTTAAATCACTTCACTCTGCTGCCCTTTCTTACATCTCTTCCCTTGTTCGCTTGTATGCGCCTAGCCATCAACTTTGCTCTTCACAAAGCAACTTTCTTCAGGAACCCCTCACCAAGTCTGCCCATTCTCGTCTTAAACTCTTCTCTCTTGCTGCCCCTTATCTTTGGAATTCTATACCCCTCTACCTCCGCCAAGAGAAATCCATCAATATCTTCAAATCTAAATTAAAATCTAACCTCTTGTAGCACTAGCACTGGTTTTCATGTCTTTATTAATATTTATGCAATTATATTCAAAATATATATATTTATTTTCTTATTTAATTGGCACCTGCAGCCAAATGAACTGTCACTTTATCCTACTGCACTTGTTCCCCATCTATCTGTTTATGTAAGTCTTCCTCCTACTTAGATTGTAAGCTCTATGGGGCAGGGACCT
>WMED01028044.1:0-10516 GCA_019650415.1 Pipa parva | reverse complement strand
TCACTGCACAAGCCCTGCAGCATTGAATTCCAACCAGACAGTGTCGGTTTTTAAGACAGAATGTGAGAGGGGTGGGGGCGTGGCCTCATACTCTACAGGAAGGAGGGATATTTTACAGAGGGATAACAAGTACTGCAGAGTGAAAAGGTGAGTGAGGATTTCATTAATCGTTTTTCCACTTAACAATACTTTAATGGGGCAACCTTTGTAAACAGGGTTTACTAACACTTTAAGTTTAGTATGCCAAAGTACTTTTAGAGGTGTAATTGGCTCCAGTCCCATGATAATCCCCTTGTAATCTGTGAGATCCGTGACTTTGTTCAAGGCTTTTACAGAGTATTTAGCCATGGATCTGGAGCCCTGACACTATTCTCCAGAGTGGTTATTGAACGCTGTTGTATTAAGTTTTCCCTTGACTGGAACCAACAAGATCCAAGCTAAATCATGAAGATCAACCCAGACGAGTCCTCCACCTGACTTGAAGAAGAAATGCATTAACCTGCCCCTAAACATTTGTTCTCTTTACAATTTGTCAACAATAAATGGCTATTTTTCAAAGGGTTGGTTAAGCAGATATGCTGTTTGTTATGGGACTGCTGTGCCTTGTAGCATCACAGTTGGCAGTGTGCAAGGAAGTCTTGGGATAATGTTCAGCCATGGAAACCCAATCTAAGAAGTTCCTGACACTTATTTTGATTATATTTCTTCAAGAGGCAGTTTATAAGGCAGTAGTAAGTAATGCAACTGAGTAGAAGCCTTTTACTTGCTCCACCAATCAGCAGGTCCCTTTTCTGTAAACCTTTGTGGCATGCTCCTTTACAGCTGAGCCTTTCTTGCTGTTAGATATATTATCATTGCAATATCAACTCTTACAGTTTTACTGGGACATTATCATCAGGGGCTTGAATTTGCTGAATGACTTTTGTAAAATTGTCATCCTTTGACAGTGCCATGTTGAAAGTCGTTGAGCTCTGTAGTTGGACATATTCCATGGACAATGTTTAGCTATGAAGCTTGGGTAGTTTTAAGCTTGATTGCAGGCACCTGTCATCAATGAATGTGGCAGAAATGGCCAGTAATGACAAGAGGTTGCCATGTTTTAGCCATAGACTGTATGTTAGTATACATAAAGTAGGAGTAGCTTGTTGTAACCATCTCCTTACTTGTAGTCACCTTTTATTTTAGGCTTCATTTTCATTTGAAACAAGAAACGCACAATCTGCATCAACTTGGTTTTGGAGGCTCCAACTCCAAAAATCAGCAACAGGACAGACTACTCTCTGGGGTCATACAAGGATGCTATCTTAATATAAAACCCACTTGCAGCCAGCCACAGCATGACTTCACCTTGTGACTGAAAGCAACTGCAGTTTAAATATAAAAGGCTCTAAAACCCCATTGCAGTTAAAAGGAATATCTTCTTCAAAGTGAATTTCAGATTCCAGACAATGTTTTTTGGCATGTACTGTATATTCTTATCTGACCCAAATGCTGCATGTTCTGGGTTTACTCGTTTGGAAAGAGACAATTTCTAGATTATTTACTATTCACTATGTCGTTCACTATTCAACTGGCAATGATTCCGGCTACTTATTTATATCTTTTAGTTCCGATTTTTTTCTTTATCTTTATGCAAATGTTTAATACATATGCACAGTGCTGCTTCCATATATATGATGAGTAAATATGATACAACAACAAGCATCTAGTTTACAGGCATAAGTACAAATGTAATTATTAAATGGGTACTATTCCTTCTGAATAAATATAAAATACATTAGTTTACGAATATTACATACATTTTTACTAACCTTTTTCTATCCAATAAAATTTCCTGCCAGGGGACCAAGGATTGGAATGGAATTTTTAGAATGTCCCCCTCTAGGGAACACAGGATAGGAAAAGGTTAAGGAACTACTGTTACACATTTCACTATACAGTATCTCGCAACTGTGCTGAGTAGAACCTTCAGTGCACCTGCCTGCTTATACAATACAATATCTAAACAGACAAAGACATCCTGCAGGGTTAAAGGGACTGGACTCTTTCAGGTGTAAAACAGAATCCTTTCTAAGAATGATTATGGAACATAGTACTATATTATCAATGTAAATCATTTTATTTTGTAACTAAGGGCATTTAACTAATCAAAATTAACTTTAGTGTTCATTTACAGATATTATGAACCCTGATTATGATGGAGGTTTGGTGACCCTTTAAGTAGTATTTAGTACATTAATAGATTATTTCTCTTATTTAGTTCAGTGACAAACAATCTGGGCAGTCCGTTTCATCATTCGCCTGCATAGTTTTCCTGTAGGAACTTACAACATACATGTTTGTTAATTGAAAGGATCAGTAAAACAAACAAAACAAAATTCCCATTTTGGCTTGGCATAGCAGTTATTCAAAGACACCACTTTATATATATATTAAAAAAACAGGTTAAATTCACAAATTGTATTTCTTTCTGTTTTATCTTTACTGATAACTGTTTAAAAAGGGCTCACCCAGCTCCGTTGTTTCCTGTGACGCTTTAGACGATACATATTCAGGAATTGTGCCTGAATTCCCAATTTTTAAAGCTAAATAGCAAAATAGCTTACTTTCTAGACACAATTTAGAAGAATGTTTGGAAGCACAGATTGTATCTATAGCAACTATAAATGCATTTGAGACATGCATGCATTTCTTTGGTCCTACTCTCCTTTTAATATGAGTGCTGTCTGACAAAAAGTGTGATAAGTCCTTACTAGTAACCAGTGGCAGATTTACATCTCATGAGCTTACTGGCACAGAATGCTTGGAGTTCTAGGCCACACCCACTAACTGACCACACCCCTTTGTACAAATAATCACAGAAGTGCTCTCAGTGAGTCAGTTTCATGCAAAGTAATCACAAAAATCAAGATCAACAATGGTGTATTAAAATACTGCTTAGTTACAATATACCCCCAAGTAGATACTCTTTGGAACATGCACCCAGAAAGTACAGACCCTAATTAGGGCGAAATTTAATAAAATCAAACAGTTTTGCCAATATCGCGATATCGATATTTTTGATTTTATTAAATTTTGCCTTAAATATTAACAATCCACCCACCCCAGCCATTGTCAGGTAAGTCTACTCCCATCCCTAAACAAAGAAAGCAACACAGCAGCATAACAGGCTCGGTAGATAAACATTTGTCTTGCCCTCTGCAATCTTTATGGTTTGTGCCTCGGTTCATGGTACTAGTGCCAGGAACATACACAACATAATCACCTTTCTCAACAAATGAAGTTATGTGTGCAAATATTTTCCTTCACTTTCTGCAGTTGCTGCAGTTATGTTTAATTAGAGGCTTATTTATGAAAGTCTAAACAGTTGCATGAAGATAGAAATTTGCATTTCAAATTCCTGATATTTGTGTATTCATAAAACTCTGCAATATGGCAGAAGCATGACCAATTCATATACTTACGATGGTCGCAAACTCACAGAGCTTTTTGCATCCCTTTTTTGTGCCTGTGGATGGGTAATTAGGCTATTCACCAAGCATTAGAGTCTATTGAACCAACTGTAGCTAATTCAGCAAGGCGTACCACATCAAATTCACCAGTTTTACTTTTCCAGATCCAAGGGCTCCTACTGTCCAAATGACTACTCGGTAAACTGCTTCTGACGCCGTTCAGCTCTTCACTATGGGAATCTGACATTTAATAATTAAGAAGTAGAGAATTAATGAATAGCGGAGCGGAGCAACCTGAAGTATTGAAAATTCACTTTGACCAATGAGCCCCAAAACAATTTAGAAAATTATTTTGGCAATAGTGAGCACAAAATAGAATTACATGTAGGTTTCAAAAGGAACATGCAAACAAAAGCACTGAGATGTAATTTATATGTACAACGATTTAATGAGCTTTACTAGAAAGGAGCAGCTGACACAAGGGTACCTGCTGAAACTAGAAGGAAGAAGGCACCGCCTCCAGGCACAGGAAGGAATTCTTTGTGGGAAGGGCAGTCATGTTGTGAGATTCCATTGAGGTGGTGATGAATGATTCCTTGGTTTGGTTTCAAAATAGGTAGCAAGAAAGGACATTTCTAGTTATGATTATAAAATGAATCCAGTGGTGATTGATCCAGAGAGTAGTCTAGTTGCCAACAATTAAATTGGATTTTTTCCCAGCAAGGCCAAATTGGCAGCTGAAACGCAATGGTCAGGACCACCCACAGAAATCATGTATGTTCGAGGCACTTAACCCATTTGTCATTGTCACTGCAGGCGTCCAAACACAATATTAAGGAAGACAAGTCCTCCCCCTTCTTCAGGTTCCCTCTTATTGGCAGTGATGTTAGACTGAGGATTCAGGGATGGGAATCCAGCTTTGGATAGAGAGTATGCTGCTCTTATGAATCTTTATGAAGTGAATTGCCAGGTGGCCTACATGTCAGTATTTTCTCCTTCCCCCTGATCATGGAAGTGGTTTACTAAAGGCTGAGCTTGGTGTTGATATCTTTTGTCAGCCTTACATTCTATATTACTGGGGTTTTACTGTCATGAGAAAGGGACTTGTAACTTAAACACTGAAAAGATAATTGCAGTGAAGTGCAGAAATGTGAAACTTGAAAATGCAGGGGAACACACACAGGGAACCATGGGACTGGATGTAAAGGAACTGGAGCACCCTGGGACCGTTACACCTCTAGAGGCACTGTGGCGTACTGGAACAGGAAACAACTGGAACATGTGCAGGAAAAGTACAATACAGAAGTGCAGTGGATTCTTCTTACCACAGTGGGTTTGGCACTGGATAACACCAAGGCACTGAGTCTAAGGAGGTCCAGGTCTACACCTTTAAACCCCTGCAAGGAGGTACTGGGCTTTGCAGCAGGCAACTCCCAGGTCGTGACCCTCGGGTTAACACCCCCACTGGTGGCAGCTGGCTGAAACACTAGAAACACAAGTGGATACAGGTACTGTGGAACTATCACTCATTGGATTTCATGAAACAAAGGTAGTAGCTAGCAGAAACACTGAAGCATAGCCTGAACTGCAGAACTATAACTCACTAGGTTGAATGGAGTGTAGTGTACCTTTAAGCCAGACTAAAATACTGGAGCTGAAATGCTGACCTGAAGCTATCCCAGCAGACTGAGCTGAAGAGCTGACGCTCCAGGTTCCGCAGAGAAGCTGAAACTGAAATGCTGACCTGAAGATATTTCAGCAGACTTGGCTAAAGAGCTGATACTGAAAAATCCAAAGTGAAGCTGAAGAAGAAATCTCTGAGAAGGCACAAGCAACAAAACAGTGAAACAGCAGCATCAACTGAAGGTAAAAGACATTAACGCTAGAGACTGTGTAACAGTGCTCAGTTCCTTTTTAATTTGCTGCCGCTGATGTCATGTATGATGTTGGCGGCTCCGGATTGGCCAGCAACCTGGAAACACTAAGAGAGCCAAGTCTCCTCAGCAGCTGCCGGCATTTAGCTTACTTACTGAGAAAAGTAAGAGTAATAGGTAGTCTGTGCTACAGGATGGGGCAGTGAAATACAATATAGTACAGGAGGAATTCAGTAAATAGACTAAATATAGCATTCTATCTACAATATTAAAAGAGAGATCATTCATTAGAAACGTGGGACTTACTGTGACATTTTGCTCACCTTTGGAGCCTTCAACAATCTTTATACAATGTCTAAAAAGTGCTTGTACTATGGGGCAATAAACATAAGTGTTATTTCTAGTGAAATGAATTGGTTATCTCATAGCAGCTGCAGCAACCGTCATACCACAGCACAGCCATAAGCAGAATGCCAAAAAATGCACATAAGTCTTTGCACCTTCACCAGCTCCACCAGATGCAGAACCTGCCATGTTGGCCCAACTAGGAAATGAAGCAAGCTTGCAGACAAAATCAGTGCTAATGCATAATCCCTACCCTGCCTGACCCACCCAGATGTTAACAGAACAATAATACTCTATTCAACAAGACTTTCAACTCCATATTGATGAGCTCCAAGATGGGCAAGTACAATACAGGACATACAGCAATATACTAGCAGATTAACACACTGCACTTCAGGGTAAAGTAGACAAGAACAAGGCAAACTTGCAGATCTGTAGAACATAAGTTACAAGGAGAACCTTGTAACATTGAGAGGTTTTGACTAATATTTTTGATAAGTTTGCCCATGGGCCTTTTACACATATAATAGACCATCCATATAGTGCAGGATACTTTTTATTTTGGGACAGTATTAGTAATTGGCCATGTCTCTACTGAGACCTAGAACTACAGTGACTTTTCACAATCCACACATGCAAAGAGGCACACCTTTTATCTGGCAACTAAAATTCAGCACCAACATAATTTGCCTATTAATGAACTTCCATCATATCCTTATCTGTTGTGAGTGCCAAGCAAACTTTATACAGATGGTAACAAACAGAATCAACACAACAAGTCCCCTCTACCTTCTCAGTAGCTGCTACACAGAAGAAAACTAGATCAGTGTCCGACAAGCAGGAGGCAATGCTAGAGGACAGATTGTGATCGGTGATTATTTAACCCACCCTTCACAATCACCCCTAGAGCAATAAGCATTCCCCTTTAACTCTATTTGGAACAAAGCATTTATATATATATTGTATATTTAAACAATACTGGGGGTGTAGGTATTTTATTATAGCAGAGAACAGCCTGGCCATATGTTCATGAGGAAAACCACATAAAGCATTGGGGATTTGAACTTGTGAATGGAATGCGACTGTTCTACACAGATAACCTGCTGTCTCAGGGCTGAGCTTTGTGGGGATCAATAATAAAAGTAACTTGATTCTTGGAAGTCAAACACTTGTACACATTCACACACAGCATCAAGCTGACTTCTCATACAACCTAGTTGCTAAAATGAAATGCTAGTACCTACTACATTTATCCTGACATGTGCAGGAAGCAAATCTAATTTTAGGCCCATGTCTGTTTAAAAAAAAAAAAATCCTTTTCAGGTTTTTAAGTCATCAAATCCTATAGCCCAGGAGTCAGAAAAATTTGAAAAGGAAAAAGCCATTTTGCTCCCTTCTCCAATGGCAAAATAGTTTTTTGAGCCGCAAAGGGGGAGAAGCGCACGTTACCAATCACATGACCTGCCGACATCCAATCAGAAGAAGTGTCTGAGGTCATGGGTGGGGCTAGGGGATGCGCTCCAAGCCACAACAAAGCAGCAGAAGAGCCGCACTTTGCTGACCCCTGCTATAGCCAATGCACTAAGGCTTTAGGCTTAAATCTTCTATATACTTAATCAGTGGGGATGTGCCTGGGAGCTTCAATATCTTTAAATATCTTTACGTTAAAGATCAGTAAAACCAGGAAATTGCTATTAGGACTGGAATGACAGTTGTTCCCGTGCAATAACTATAAAAATGGCAACTGTGAAGCTGTACTGCTGATTTGTATTGGTTTGTATTGTCTCTCTGGGAGTACAATCATAAAAGAGTGAATTTCAACCGCCCCAAGTGAATTTACCCATACATCATGACAATTCTCCTGTATTGTAACAAATCACTTCTGCATATTCACTAAACTGTGTATTGATGATGAAAATTGCCACAAAGTACTTTTTGTGTGTAGTGAGATGAATGGTAGCAGTGGTGTACAGTACTGAATTCATCATGAATTGGTGATTTCAAGTTTAAAGGAAACAAAACCAACATGACCATCTCTTTCTACATTAATGACAATATTCTGGCAACAGGCAGGAATTATCATTAGAAAGGCAATGTCACTATTCTGTCTCTGTTTTGGTTTTGGTATTGTCATCGAGAAATGTCCTATAAATTACAAGAATGGTTTTAACTATTCCATTTAATGGCAGCCAATTTCCAGCTCATGTTGGCACCCGGTCGCCACATTTTCTAAGCCTTATGAGTGATATGTGACTTCTAACTGTGGCACATGATAAACAGTCAGAGCATTTGCATATTTCTACATTACAATTAGAAGAGAAATTGCACTCTACTACTCAGTCCCCAAACTAAAGGGGATTGTGCGCAGGGCTTAATATACTAAACAGGAAAGAGCCTGTACAGAGCAGAATTTAAATTGCCCACACACCATTATAAACAGTCATTTATTATTAATTAATTAAAATGAATACAAATCGTAGACAAAATAATGAACAAGACAATAGAAAAATATAGTGAAAAAACTGCCATTACTCCACCTAACCCTTCCCTATAGGTACTGACCAGCTGGTCTGGGGTTCCCTCTCATCAACCTGTGGGGAAGATAAATATAATGCATTGTATAATGGTATAGGGAATATAAGAGTAATTATACTAAATCCTCAACCCCATTCAGCCAAACCCTTCCCTATAGGTACTGACCAGCTAATCTGTCATTTGTGGCAATTGGCATCATTTTGCAAACTGAATAAATTCACCACATCTCAGAAAATAATGACTTTTGTGAATATGCAAAGTTAGAGAAGTGGCAAATTGTTGTGGGTTCAGGTATTTACACAAAAACTTGCACTTGGATAAATAAACCCCGGTCCAAATACTTTGTCACATCCGCCAATCAGTTATTAGTTTACTTTGCTTCCAACTCATGTTTTTGACCAGTGTCCACAGACTTCAATAGTTATTAAACGACATTCCTCCTGCTGTCTTAGTTTATAAAAGTACCATGCAAATACCAACACACACACACACACACACACACACACACACACACACACACACACACACATATATATATATTACATTTATGCAATATTGCAAATTCATGTCATGGTAACCTGATATCTGAATCTACTGTTAACCAGTAAGAGGTAAGGCTCCTCCTATAGGATTCTGGTCATCTAGTTAGTATTCATCTAGTATTCATCTAGTATTCATCTATCATTTATAATGATGCAGCTGCACATTTCTAAAGTAAATAAATAAGGTTATATCTATTAAACCTATACAATTCGATGCATTCCCTTCCCAGTCTTCCCAGTAACTGCAGCTGTCCCCTCTTAATAGTGCTCCAAATACAATGTTCCTTTCACAATGAATGGGTTAAGAGCATCTCAGAGAAATGTCTTGCTGCTCATTAGCTGTCCCACTTATAGGAATGCCTCAATTAAGTGTTTTCTTTCCTATTTAGCAGCCATTTCCAGCGGATCCTTTTTCCTTACTCTACTCATCCATGTTAGCAGGTACCCACACAATTTCAATTGTATTAGTGCCTAATAAAGAAACTATTTCAATATTCTGGTTCCAATATTATCATACTACCATTTAATTTTTTTATTTTTTTTTATCCCAGTTGAATTCAGTAGCAATGCTATGTAGGTTGTATATTTCCTATAAACGTTTAGGCAACCCCAAAACATAAAGGTTATCCTGGGTTGCTGCGCCTATGTCGTGCAATTAGATTTAGGTTTGTCTATACCCCATATAACATTCTGCGGCACTTATGCAATGTTACCCGCTCAAAGCCAGTCTAATTGATTTTTACTTTCCCGTCACAGAATCAACATTTACAGTATTTAAAACATGTTTCCAGGGATGTTATACACAGCAGGTTACAGAGTGAAGGTCAAACCTTGGTTTGTGTGACCAAGAGTGACCCTTGCTGGGTAGTAAAACTGTAAAACAAACATCTGTGAATCATTTTCATGTTGGTTTTATTAAAGTTCTTACAATCTGCAGCGAATCCAGGCCATAATAAATGTTACTTTTAGTATTTAATCTCTTATGAGTTTGGAAATACCTGGAGATGCACTTGGCAGACAATTAAAGAATATTCTTGGCAATAAACAGGGTTTACGGCATTCACTAGGGTGTTTCAGATTGTTAATGTGGCATACAGAAAAGAACAATGTAAATGATTACAATGTGCACAGCAGGCTGACATTTTTAAAGGGCCTTTATATCTGCTACATCAAATGCGATGCTGTTGTCTCTGAGCTCTGCTATAATCGACAGCAATGAACGCTATGTTACATATGGACAGTTATCACTACAGTTTCACATAAAAAAGTTAAAAGGAAACCGGGAAGGATTAGCGTAGCTTTTCTTTTGGAAGTGAGTAGCTGGCAAAATTGAAGGGCAAGATACAAGCTCTGAATTTAAAAAGCTCTGTACGCTATTTAACACAGGCTGTGCTACTGATTGTAGCAGTTACTCTTTAAGGACAATCTGAAGATCTTTCTGCAAATCTCTTAAAATGACATCTCGCCACGTTCACATTATCCACTGTGAAACTGAATTACACAACACTGGGACATTTCCATTATATCACTGCTGGCTATTCAGTGATATTACTGTGCCACCATTGCCTGAGCCTACACCAGCTGAACTAAAGGAGTGGCATGAGGCATGGTTTTCTTTGTTTTAATCTTCCCTTGTCACTGCCAATAGATTTTATTAGATCCACAGCTAATAAAGGAAACTTACAAGACCTGTTTCAATTTAGGATGTGGATTTATACAAGTGCTGGTCAACGAATTAGAATAATTTGAAATAGTGCAATCATGAAAT
>WMED01028043.1:0-10517 GCA_019650415.1 Pipa parva | reverse complement strand
ATATGACATTAAGAATAGGTAATATTACTACAAAGACTAAGTAAGTAAAGTAAAGTGCAATAATCATACTATAATAAATAAATAAAATACTGTAGAGTGAAAGTGCGTGCCAGTGCTGATGAAGCAGTCCATTTAGAGAAATTTGTAACAATGAGGAGCTAAAATGACAGTATCAATCTAGTAGAAACAGCAACACAGTACTTCAGTAAGGGGGAAGTAAAACAAGGATGCAAATTAAGTGAATGAGTGGCATCTTGAATTACAGGGTCACAAGGGAGTAACAATAAAAGGTGAGGTGGCTAAGTGGTGAGTGTTGGGGAAAGATGAGGGAAGGGGGGGGGGCAGAGCAGGGAGAGAGTTCAGAGTTCTTACAGCCTGGTGGATGAAGCTGGTCTTCAGTCTGTTGGTCTTGGCCATAAGGTTGCGCTATCTTCTCCCTGAAGGTAGCAGGTTAAAGAAGTTGTGAAGAGGATGGGTGGGATCACCTGCCAAACAAAGAGCTTTCCGTAGGAAGCGGGAGTTGTTTAAGTCCTGGAGGCAGGGGAGAGAGGAACCTATGATCTTCTCAGCCGATCTTACAAAACCCTGAAGAGTTTTTCGATCAGATGCTGTGCAGGCCATGTACCACACAGTAAAACAGCTAGTCAGGATACTCTCAATGGCGCCCCTGTAGAAGATGAGCATGATGGAGGTAGAAGCTCTTGCTTTTCTTAGCTTACGGAGATTCTGACCAATCAAGGCATGAACTCCTCAAAACCACTAAAGGAGTTATGTAGTATGTGGCACCACATTGTTAACAGTAGATCCTTTTAGTCATCTAAGCTGCAAAGTAGGTCCTTCATAGATCAGACCTTCATCTCACAGATGGTCAATCTAAAGAATTTGGAGGCCAACTCAACACCCTAAACTGTGTGTCATATTCCTCAAACCATCCCTGTGTCAGGGTGCACTATGTTGTCTCTTCTATTAGTGAATTTCATTGCCTTAAAGGGGTGTATTTGGACTGCATAATTTTTTAGGCAGGTGTTAGACCTGCATGAATATCAGGTTGAGTATCATACTGCCTTTACTTACTTGCCTTCTTGCTGTAGTGCATCCTGTTTATTCTCCAGATAAGCAATGCAAATTCACCCAATTATTCATATGATGAAAAGAAAACATGATTTATCAGACCAGCCTACCTTCTTCCATTAACATCAAGCAGTGATGGACTATTTGTTATGACTCCTTTCTGCCATAACCAGTATTATTTTTTTCAGCAATGTGTGCATCAATACACATGACTTTTTCACCTGTGCCTCAATTCTTGCCAACACCAGTTTTGGTAGGTTCTCTCTATTACAATACTACCCCACAAGATCTTCCATTTTGAGGATGCTGTGACCATATGACCAAACTATCACAATTTAGCCCATGTCAAATCCACTCAGATCCTTAGGCTTGCCTATTCTTCCTGATTCCAGTGCAACCACTATGTACTAGTTAGGTACCGTACCACTGTAATGAGGTAATTAATGTTATTCACTTCACTTGTCTGGAGTTTTAAAAATATGGACAATGGTGTATATCAATAGCCTAATGGCAGATTTGAATGGCTCATTTATGGATTTAAATTACCCCTTATTTGTGAGATGGAAATGATAATAAACACCTTCATTTACAAATTGCATTTTGTGTTTACTTGTGTTGTCCTTGACTATTGTTTAAATTGGTTTGATGTTCCAAAACACTTAAGTGTGACAAACATGCAAAAGAACAGGAAATGAGGAAGGGGGCAAACACTTTTTCACACCACTGTATATAAATCATTATTATACATGGTAAGCACCTGCCATCATGAAACAAACTGTTTATGAAATATATTTAATATGATCTACATAAACAAATTCCTTTACTCAAATAAATATTAACTTAGCAGAGGTTTGCACAGTGGGAGAAACATTTTGTATCTTCAATATGCAATTCTCCAGTTGTTAATAAACTACATTTTCCAATATCCCACATAAACAAAATGAATTTGAAGTCCAATATAGAGTACTATAGAGTACTTGGTGATGGAGAGACACAAGCTACATATTTTAAATATAAACATATATATTTAGGCGTGCCTTTTTAATCACATGTAAAACTAGCTACACATGAAATGAATTGTCTTTCAGCTTTGATGTTTTGGCAATTGAATGTTCCTTGTGTAGTGCCAAAATATACAGTATGTTATTGGAAAAAAGATTTTAATTTGTCATACAAATCTTTATTGGTTGGTAAATCCATTCTAATGATTCTAATGATGTGCCACTGTGCTCAATGAGTGAGCCAGTCCTTCTGATAATTATCTCAATCACTGGATGT
The DNA here is from genome assembly GCA_019650415.1 of Pipa parva. Classification (NCBI taxonomy): domain Eukaryota; kingdom Metazoa; phylum Chordata; class Amphibia; order Anura; family Pipidae; genus Pipa; species Pipa parva. The sequence goes on along the minus strand of WMED01028043.1, from coordinate 8,168 downwards.
GCAAATAATTTTTAGATAATGCAGTCATTTGGCCACTGATCATAGTATGTATACCAAGCTTAATGAGGTTATCATAAACATATAACCGCCTTAAAGATTATTTAAATTACAGTTGGTCTCATTTAAGCATTTTGAAGATATGCAGTATATTAAAATTTATGTTGCTTGTCTAAGCATCTAAAATGTCAATACAAGCGATACCTTTGGTTGTTAGTTGTCAATGACTATCCAAGCTGCATAGTCGACACTGCCCAGAAGTGATGACATAGAGTACTTCTGCTTCTTTTGTGCATACACTTGTTGCATAGGGTTACTTGCAAATCAGGTTACAGACAGTACACTGATTTATAATAGGTAAATGTCCAAAACATCTGAACATTTGTAAATCAAACCAAATATAAACATATATTTGCAAATACATCTTTAATTCTGTTATAAATTTGAGAGAGGTGGACTGGACAACCTCAAATTGTTGGTCCACAGAAAAAAGTAAACTCACTGTCTGATCTCTCCTGTTATACAAGATACCCACGGAATGAAAGTAGAGAGGGCTGAAATATAGGAGAATATATGATTCACCTGATGAAGTGAGGTGTTGTGCCACTCCAAAATGTTGTGCTGACTGTTTGAGGTTCTGCAATAAAAATGGGGATGTTCCCCTAAAATATAAGGTGGGCTTCTGACTTTGTTTGATGTATATCTTGCTCTTTGGGTTTTGATAGAGCCTTGTCTTGTCTGCTCCCTGGATAATTGCTTCCTGGATGTGTCAAGATTGTGTTTTTCAGTGACTGAAACATAGGGCGTAATTGAGGGATGGGTAGGTGAATTGATACACTGGGTAGGTGGGACAAGAAGAAGTAAAAAGAAAGGGCAGAGGTGCAGAGATGAATATTTAAGTTGCATCCCATCCTCCTTCACAATTATTATCTGGATAACATAGGAAGAAGTTGGTTAATTACAGGGTACTGTGTTGGTATGGCATATTAGGAAGGGTGTGCTAATTGTTGTAGCTGATACAAGACACATGGCGGAAAATGGTGAATGCTTCCAAAAGGTAAACTCTCATGGGGGTGTTGCTAATATAGAAAAGTTAAATGGTCATGGTACATTCATGTCTCGTTGTCCGGGAGCTAGCTAGGAAAGGCTATGTTGTATGAATAAAATATGGTTAATAAAGCTGCAGCCAAAATTTCTAACCATCTTTGGTGAGTTGTGTGGTAATGTAGGTTTAAGTGGTATTAGGGGGTGTCCGTTAATGCAAAACTAAGTACCGTATTTTCCGGGCCATAAGGCGCACCGGAATATAAGCCGCACTTACCTTCAGCGGCTTCTTTCGGGTCTGAGTCCTCACATAAGGCGCACCGGGTTATAAGGCGCAGCGCGATGACGATTTCCGGCTCATGAATATTCACTGCCTCATTAACTGCCGCATGTTGCCCGAAGTCTGCCGAAGTCTGCCCGATGCCTGCCGAAGTCTGCCCGATGCCTGCCCGATGCCTGCCCGATGCCTGCCCGGTCTTCCCGATGCCTGCTGAGTGCTGATGCCTGCCCGATGCCTGAGGTCAGTCCATAGATTAGGTGCACTGGGCTATAAGGCGCACTTAGTATTGCTGAGAAAATCTCAGCATTTTAAGTGCGCCTTATAGTCCGGAAAATACGGTACTCACACTACCCCAGTCAAGTGTATGCTATACTGATTACCGATCTGAAAGTAAAGTATATAATACAATAAAACTTTCACAGAATTGCTTTTTATTGCTTTCCAAAATTTCCTGGAAATATTAGGCTTACTTACAATTTGCCATTCATACCTTTTCTTTTCTTCTAATCTACTTTCTAATGAACTACACTTTTAATCAAACACTCTTGTGCCTGGCTCCTTAATAAATTCAGCTCTTATTATCCACTTGGTCAAGTGTACAATGTCATAAACCCATCTTTCATAGCTTTTCCTTTGAATTAGTTTAAGTGTTCTGCTCTGGATTTATTATTCTTTATCTGAATAATTCTGGGTTAATATGTAAATGATTTCTGAACTATAGAAATTAGGCATTTTCTTGAAAAGCTGCCAGAAACTGTAACGTGGACCATGACCACTTATACTGAACTAAAAGCTCCTGTAGTTATTGGGTTGCATGCCAGAAATATTGTCAGCATTTCATGACATGTTAAATCAACAGTCTCAGTATATTTATGGTTTTTGATTTAAAGAAAAAATGTTGTAAAGCAATACCTGTGAGATTTAAATGCTTTTTATATCCAGGAGCAACAGCCATCAGTAGTGTGCAGATTGTGTGGGGGGTGACATATAAGAGAACATATTCAAACAAAAGCCCATCAGACTAAGGAAATAAGTTGGTAATTATTGTATAACATTACTACATTGTTATTGTTTTACTTTGTTAATCCATTTCAGAGGAGAAATGATTTTATAAAGATATTTCACAAGATGATTTAGTAATAAAAAGTAAGATCAGGTAGAAATACTGTATATTTTGGCTTCCATTACCTAGTAAATCAGATCTTCAAAACTCAATGCTAACAATCTCATGGAGTCTGAGGGCGTTGAATTTTGCAGTCATATATAATTGCAAGCAGTTTGGTGAACCTTAGAATATATCTACGATACCATACCTTTTAATCACCGATTATCAAAAAAGAGTCTTGTTCTAGTGCTTTTTCTACCCTCCCTGAGTAATATTTCCCATCAATCACAGTTTGACTGACTTTAAATTCCATGTACAGTAACTACCATTTTTTATGGAAACAATTTATTACTGAGTCTTAGTTTATCTTCACGTTCTACTTAAAGGGATATTTTTCCCCAAAATCTTCAGTGTATAAATACTCTTATTTCATTTCAGTACAGCTAGGTATTGTTTGTTGTGTCTGGGGTATGCAGTTTTCTAAATATTCCTCTTCAGTAATATAGTTTGCTTACTTTGTTTTCTTACACACTGCTTGATAAGCTCATCAAGCTGTACTGATGAAAAGATAATGCTACCTTACATCTCTGTGTAACCTTCTGGAAAATTTGACCTATGAAATTTGACCTTTGTATTTTTTACATTTCAATGGGGCAGGATATATGTGCTTTACACTAGCTTGTGACACCACCTAGTGATCAAACATACACAAACATAATATGACAGGTTGATATATTACAGGATGGCAATATTTCAGACAACTACAGAAATATGGGTAATTTCATATAGGACCTCTAGAGGGTTTAAATAGAACTTCCTTTGGAAGGAAAGTCTCTGGGACTCTACCATCTGGTGACAGGCTCCATCTTCTCATGTCTAGACAGAAGCTACTGCTACTGTATAGTCACTTCAGAAGTGAAAGATAGCTCTAGCTAGCTGGGAAGTTTGCCCTAATGAGGATTGGCAGTGGGTTAGGTACCCAAGGTGTCAGGCTGCTTTGTAAGCTCTATGGGGCAGGGACCTCCATCCTCTTGTGTCAATCACAACCTGGCACTTAAAGTGATTTTATGCTTGTAAGTTATTCGCTACTAATGTGTAATGCACTTTTCCTATATCTGTCTTATAATTGTTTTGCTGAATTGTATGTAAATTTGTGGCAGTTAATAAATAAAATGATACCTACATACTGTACATACATAGCCTAAATGTCTCCACATAATGACTCCATAAAACAAACAAGAGAGGGAGGAATTTTTCCACTGCTTCCTCTTCATCCAACACACTCCCGATAGCCCAGCCCTTTCGTATGTATATATATATATATATATATATATATATATATATATATATATATATCTAGGCATTCTTTAGCCAATCCCCAATCCCCATGATTATACCTAATACCCAAGATTATACCCAATTCCTCATTGTCTTGCAGCCCAGATCCCCCAGGATAGTTATGTGCCTTCTTTTTCTATTCATTTTTTTTTTTACTTTATGGGCGAAATTTACTAAGGGTGAAGCGATCGCCCGAAGTTAAATTCTGTTCGCACGTGCGGAATTTCGATTGATTTCCGATCGTGCGATCGGAAATCAATCGAAATTCCGATTGTGCGATCGGTAATCGATCGAAATTCCGATCGTGCGATCAGAAATCGATCCGAATTCCGCACGTGCGGTAAAATTTGCGATCGGGCGGAAAAATTCTGCCTTTAATAAATTTCGCCCATTTTCTTTTAGTCAATCCCTAATCCTCATGATTATACCCAGTCCCCCACCACTATCTTGCAGTCAAGATCCCCCAGTACAGTGTATTTGCCTTCCTCTCATATTCACTTTCTTTTTTTTTTTTCAGAAGGCATCCATTCTCTATAATATGATTTCAATCTCCATCACTTCAAATAAATCAAATAAAATTACTCAAATCCCTGCTATTTTTAGCCATCTTCCTTATATCAAACAGTATCATGTTCATCTGACTTAACTCTATCAATAAACTTTATATTTTCGCAGATTCATATTTTATAGACAATAGTTAAACTTTTATTCAAGAATAGCTTTCACTGACAAAATGCTCACAATGACTTTTTCTCTTCTTCTCATGCTGCATGTTAAACAGGCCGATTGCCAGTTTCTCATAATATATCTAAACAATCACATCTTTACTCTTATTCAGACATTTTCTGACTTCAGTATGCACTTTAAAGACCTTGGATGACGGGAAGTTGCTTAAAAAAGTAAAATAAAAAAGTAATCTGTCCATAAGCCAAGCCTTCATTCTAATCACCGGGTTCAATAATTTATCTACTGTGGAGCTGGTTCTCTGTGAGAAAGAATTGTGCCAAAGAATTCATTATAAAAGGTGGTATTTTATTAACAAGGGAGAGCCCATATATTTTTTGCATGCTAATGACTTTGACTAACTCAATTCTTAACTGTCTCTTGAGCTTGATGGATGGTCATAAAAGAGAGAAAGCTTTTTCATGTACTCTTCCCAACTGTACTATGTTTTTTATGTTTTGTATAAGAGCTTATTCTAAAGAAGCTTTAGGGGTGTGACCTTAATTTTACAGCATCTTCAAAAAAAAACAAAACAGATTTTCCATCAATTTAGTAATGGTACGTACTTATATTAGAATGTATTAAATAAGAATAATATTAAAGTAAAAGTAGAGATGTGTGATATGTGAATATGTATGAAATAACTAAAAGGAAGCCATTCTGACCTGATGCAAAGATTATGGTCAGGAGATAGATGGGAGCATTTTCCCTTTTTGGAAACAAGTGAAAGTAGGATGTGAGTCTTGGATCACAGTGTAATAGATTTAATTCTTTGAAAGACCTTGATAATGAGATGGTACACAGTAGAGTGCATGCAAAATTAAAGAATAACTAAAGCCTACCAAAGGTCTAAAAGGGAGCAGATATCCCTTTAATTGCTAATTGGCAATGGAACATCAGAAAAATAGCTGAGTACTGCCAGAATGTTGGTCATTCTGGTCAAGAGCCAAAGGCACCGTGCTGTGCTAGTAGCAGCCCTATTCACCCAACATACACATTTACATCACAACATAGGTCATCTACAAAATTGAAAAATAAATCCTTACCTGTTTCTAGACATTTTGTAGATAAGGGACACAATGCAGATCAATTCCTGTTTTTTGGTTTTGGAGCAAGTAAAAAGAATGAAAAGAGGGGGAGATTGTGAGTTAAAATTGAAACAGGGAATTTTGGTGGATTTCCAAATTGAAAACCTTAGATCCACAGGGGTTAAATAAAGATTACAATTTGTATCTGTTTCTATGATTGAGAATCTTTAAATATGTAACAGATTATATATACAGTATATGTGCATACTCCTGCAGCTGCTCTCAAGTTATCAACATGCTGTCTAAATGTGTATGTTGAGCACTATGGTGATTGGTGACTTCATTTCCTGGGTGTTATTATTTAAAGCCCCTTGCAAAACGTCAATTAGTATGGTTGCTTTTCTAAAGAAATACATTTTTGACTTTTTATTTCAAGGACGAAATTTATTAAAGTTGGAAAAGCCGTTTGCACTTTTCCGAATTTAATAACTCGGAAGAACGCTTTGAAGTTTCTCCCGGTAAGTATTGCGAGATTTGACTTGTGCGATACTTGCTGTGAGAAACTTTTTTTATTGGATATATACATGGAAAGGTAGCTATACTGTATGGCTACCTTTCCATGGATATATTTAATTTAAAAAAAGTTTGTCCCGGTAAGTATCGCACGATGCAAATCTCGAGATACTTACTGGGAGAAACTTCAAAGCGTTCTCCTGATTAAAGTCGGAAAAGCCGAAAAGGCTTTTACGACTTTAATAAATTTCGCCCGAAATTCAAGAGTGCTGGGGAGATGGAATTTTATAAATATACAAAATGCATAAATAAATAAATGTATACATGTAAAAATGTATATAAATGTATAAATGTGAACATTCCTTTAAAGAAAAAAGTAAGATACTGTAGTATGCATAATATGACAAGCTTGGCACCACATCAGGGCATAGTACATTGGCAAGTCCCTAGCTATTCTAGAAGTATTATAACTTACCCTTAATGATGATGAGTGAACCATGTTATCTATGACATATCCAACCCCCCATGCATTTTCTATTATTTTGTTCAGGTGTGCTAATATATATATGACAACAACTGATATAAATAGACACCACATGTTGGTATATATATATATATATATATATATACTTGGGAAGGCAGAACAGTGCTTCTATCTAAAGAAAGGAGGGTCGTTCATACATACAAAATCCGATATTAGAGGGCACATCCTATATACAATATTATGGTATATTATGGTGCTTCAAAAAGATGTTCAGTAGTTTTTGTCTAATGTTTATAATTGGATCAAACCGAGTAGTACTTCAATAAGGCATAATAATATATAATATAGTGAGTGCTCTGCAATAATGGTTTTTAGTATGTGTGTAAGTCCAAATTAATTACATATGATGCAAAAAATTACAATACTCTAACATGCATTTAAAATAAATAAATGAAGAAAATAATGAGACAATCTTTTAGCTGAGCTATAAAACCAGTGAAAATCTACTGTAATAAAAAGAGAATAAATGTTAACTTTGCACTGTACTGAAATACAGTGCTTTACAAAACCAGAAAATATGTTAAAACAATGTAGTGTAGTTTCTTAAAAAAAATCATTACACATAGCAAATGAAAAAAATCACTACAGTGTATTTTATCAACCATGATTCAAATAATTGTAAACATGTAGATATAAGCTACACTTCTATCGGGTGTAATTGTAAGCATGATTGGGGAAAGGGTCTGCTGCCTCCTAGAAATATCCATGTAAAGAAGAAACAATCACATAATAAACAATAATAATACATTGCCCTTTAAACTGTAAGGCATGTAACTGGAATCCCTTTAAAGCGTTCGCTGATGTCCACGTGAAGCACATCAGCGAGCGGATAACAGTCTGTGCGGGCAGAGGTGAAGGATCGGAAGGTAAGTTTGGACTACGCTGAATTACCCCTAAATGTGTATAAGGGTGTTTTTTAATCTTTTTTTAAATTTACTGGTGGACAGTATGTATTTGGGAAATGTAGAACATGCTTGAATAAGCAATCCCAGTTTTAAAAAAAAAATTATGTGTTGCTCTTGTATGGCAGGGATATATCAGGTCTTTTATTTCATGAATCAGTTAGAATCATACATTTTCTCTGCATCCTCTCCTCAGGCAGTGGGAATATTTAGCTTAAGAACCAGTGACTTTTAAAAAGTAAGTCTGTCAACACAGTTTATGGATATCTGAGTTTGTTTGTCAGAGACTATGCCCCCTGCAGACTTATATAGTCTTTTTGACAGTACATGAGCCAGGAGGGACAACAGGATCTTGAATGGTATGGAAAACAAAATCTGGTCAGAGGTGAACATGAAGTTATAGTACTTGCTGTGGTCAATTTGGTCAGAAATAATGTATAAGAGCTCCTACATGCTCCCCAAGCATGGAATTCAGAGCCTCTGGCATGAATTCTTTTATATATATATATATATATATATATATATATATATATAAAATGGTGACTCCTAGATCTTGGTCTCAGGATTGGTTGGTGATTTTCTGGCCTGCTAATTCTTGCAGTCATTCTCATGGGTAGAGTGGCTGAAATGGTGGGATTTCTAGTTGGTGAATCCTTGGTCATTGGGTCCCAGAACTAGAAAGAGACAATAGGCA
>WMED01028042.1:0-10517 GCA_019650415.1 Pipa parva | reverse complement strand
CCCACACTGAATGCCCCTACAACAACCCTCCTCCTTCCTACCCTCTGAAGGAGGGGGGAGTTACAGCAATTCCTCTCCCCAGCACTGAGTACACTTCCTGTCCCTCACAGGAAGTTTAATCAGTACCGGGGAGAGGAAGCGCTACAGCACAGACAACTCCTAAGTTGCTGGCTGTCTGTGCTGTAGCGCTGAGCTGAGCGCTATAGCGATTCCTCTGCCCAGCAATCAGTGCTGGGGAGAGGAATTGCTATAGCGCTCAGCTCAGCGCTACAACACAGACAGCCGGCAACAGAGGAGCTGTCTGTGCTGTAGCGCACATTGCCGGTGGGATGGAGTTTGGGTCCAGATCCGGACCGCGGTCCCCTACTATAGATAGTCTGTAGCTCTATGCACCCCCAGCAGATCTACAGTAGCACCTAGCTTACACTCTATGGTTCCTTGTCCCGTTCACTCACTTCCAATGTGGGGTCTACACCTAATTAATATAGTGAACAGTGGTGGACAGAGATTAAATTCTTAAAATATAAAGGGAAGGTTGATTTAACAATATACAGCAAATGAAAATTAGTACACTAGTATTTTTCCCTGTGGTTCTGAAACAGTTAATACCAGTTCAGCACATTACATTGCAGCTCGATACTTCCACAGTGGATACTTGCAGATTGACACTGCTTCCTATTCACAGGGTGTTTCCTATACTGGCTTTTGCAGCACTAAATTTGATGTGAATGTTCACACCTCTGGGGTCTACCCCTCTCTCTTTTCTGTCCTACAACTGTGTGCATTAATGTTGCACCAATGTCTGGTCCATTTGTCACAGGTTTTTTATGATACGATTATATATACTATTCACTGCTTCTAAAAGTAATGTCACAATGTGTCTTTAACAACATAATGTCTCACAGTCTTTCAGCAAGGAAAATTAGCTGTTATTATCTAATAGCCATTGCTTTATAAACCTTACCCCAATTATAATTTAAGTTGGGCACATTGGGATGTGCTTACTCTCAAGAACACACAGGGATTAAGCAAATGGTGTGAGTAATATTTGATTGCATTGACTTTGTGATAGAGCAGCATTTTTTGTATGCTTGACCAATGGGGCCTTCCCTAGAGACTTATAGTCAAGAAGCAGTAAAATTACTGCCATTCACTCTAACTTCTCCCAGCAGTTATATCCCTGATCCCCACATTTATTTCATGTAGTTGGTACCCAACCCCTTATTTGTTGTGATTGCATAGGATGAGGATTGTGGGCCTTTAAAGCAGATTAGCTTTACATGTGTTTTGCTTCTGTAGCTACTGAGAAAATGAACATAGAAAAGACTGATTTACTATGTATTACTTACAGCTGGCATTAATCAATCACATGCCTATTTAAAATATCAGTTGATGGTGTCTCTGTGAGTAATTCCTGCCTGGAACACACCCTGTATAAAGAACAAAAGTGGATTTCACAAGTGTTGAAATTACTTTTTTTCTTTTACATACTGCATCATATATGACCTTTCCTTCAGGCATATTACTGTGCAGCGCTATTTTGACCACCAGTGGAATTTTCTCTCAGGCGTGAGCTCCTTCTAATACATATGGGGACAGCAATTATCAGTAACAACTCTCAGTCACCAGTTAAGTATTTTTTTGGTGAGAATTATTCACAGCAATCTCTGAAGAGGCCTATGCCTAGGATTATCACTTAAAACCTGACTGAGATGCCTTAAAAAGAACCCCCCCGGGAGTACTAAACCCACTCTTTCCTGGATGTAGCTCAAGACTGCTTTGCTAGATAGTGGTCGGCAAAGTGCGGCTTGTTGTGGCTCAGAGCGCACTGCCGAAGCCATGCCCAAACCCCGCCCATGACCGCCGACGGCTCTTCTGAATGGCTGCCACCGGTCATGTGGTCAGGAGAGGGCACGCTTCCCTCCTCCAGCGGCTCACAAGATAGTTGTCGCTGCTGGAGGAGGGAGTGAAATGGCTCCCTCCCAAAACAACTTTGCCGACCCCTGGCCTAGATGCACTCTCACTCCTAAAGTGAGCTTTAGTGACCTAAAGCAACAGAGACTCTAGGGGGTAATTCAGCATAGCCAGAACATACCCTCCGATCCTTCGCCTCTGTTCGCACAGACTGTTATGCGATCGCTGATGTGCTGTGCGCGGACATCAGCGAACACTTTAAAGGGATTCCAGGCTCAACTCGAGTCACCTCGCGAGACTGGAATCCCTTTAAAGCATTTGCTGATGTCCACGCGCAGCACATCAGCGAGCGCATAACAGTCTGTGTGAACAGAGGCGAAGGATCGGAGAGTAAGTTCGGACTATGCTGAATTACCTCCAACTGTCTCTAGCTAGACTAAAAGTGTCTGACCCCTTCCTGTACTGGAAGAGGAAATGACTTAATCCTGCATTGCCCTCTGGGAGCAATCTCTCTTCCTTTAGAAAGTTACTAGACATATAACTTTTTATACCAGTCTAAAAAACTTGTAATTCCCGACAATTGTTAAGCCAATCATCACTATCAAGGACAGGTACATAATTTTTAGGTATCAAAACACAAAGGGATTAAAAGAGTTGTTAAAATGTTAAATTCACTTATAGATCCAGTTGTGCTCTTCCATGAGTGTCCTTAAATAAAGCATATCTGATGGAGGCAAACAAAAAATTGAAAATATATTATCTATATAATAGCTCACAGAGGATATAAAATTACAAACAAAGCATCAGATGTTACCATGGCTATCATAAAACAGTGGAATGTACACACATTAGCATAAAACTTTTCGATGATCTAGAAGAGTTAACATTATATGAAGTGGTATCATGTCTTTACAAGAGGATAGTTTGCTTGAAATGCGAGTAGCAAGGCCTTTACTGCAAAACTGAATCTATCATTCCTTCTTACCACCCAGTGGACTCCAGTCTTTTAATTTTACCCTTGTTTCAACCCATATCTCTTGCATGTGCAATTATGTATTGCCCATTCATACTGCAGTTTTAAATTCTTGACTTCTTAGGAGATTATTTATTAAAGTATGAACTGTTATGTAAATGAAAGTACATTAACCAAAGATGAGTTTTTTTTAGATGTTATGAATTTGTGATGTCATGTCAACTGCATATTTATGTGACAACACTCTGTGGCTGTTGCATATCTTTCATTTTCTATAAACTATAGTGTATAATATATCTTCTAGTAATCTTTATTGTTGTTTTCAGTATGTTGCTTAAGTTTGACAATTTCCAAAGTCAAATATGTAAATACAGGTGCTTCTCAATAAATTAGAATATCAACCAAAAGTTTTTTTTAGTAATTCTATTCAAAAAGTGTAACTCATATACTATATAGAGTCATTACAAACAGAGTGAACTTTTTCGAGTGTTTATTTATGTTAATCTTGATGATTATGACTTACAGCCCAGGAAAATGCAAGTCATTATTTCAGAAAATTAGAATGTTATAAAAGACCAAGGGGCGAAATTTATTAAAAGCGATAGCATCGATATCGCGATATCAAAGGGATTTTTATCGATATCGGAATTTTACCAATATTGATACTAACGATATCTAATTTTGGCCGAACCATTGATTTCAATGGCTGAACAGCTGAAATTCCGATATCGGTAAAATTCCGATATCGCGATATCGATGCTATCAATATCGCGATATCGGTAATTTACCGATTTTAATACATTTCGCCCCTACTGTGTAAAAATTTTTGGAAAGCAGAAATGTTGGCCAAATGAAAAGTATGTACAGTAAATGCACTCAATACTTGGTTGAGGCTCCTTTTGCATGAATGACTACATTAATGTGGCGTGGCATGGAGGTGATCAGCCAATGGCACTGCAGAGGTGTTATGGAAGCCCAGATTGCTTTGATAGCAGCCTTAAGCTTATGTGCATTGTTGGGTCTGGTGTCTCTCATTTTCCTCTTGACAGTACCCCATAGATTCTCTTTGGGGTTAAGGTGTGGAGAGTTTGCTGGCCAATGAAGCACAGTGATACTGTGGTTATTAAACCAGGTATTGGTACTTTTGGCAGTGTGGAAAGGTGCCAAGTCCTGCGTTAAAAAGAAAATTCTATCTCCAAAAAGCTTGTTGATAGAGGGAAGCATGAAGTGCTCTAAAATTTCCTGGTAGACGGCTGCGCTGACTTTGGTCTTGATAAAACACAGTGGACCTATATCAGCAGATGACATGGCTCCCCAAATCATCACTGAGTGTGGAAACTTCACACTAGACCTCAAGCAGCTTGGATTGTGTGTCTCTCCACTCTTCCTCCAGTCTCTGGGACCTTGATTTCCAAATGAAATGCAATATTTCCTTTCATATGAAAACAATACCTTGGACCACTGAGCAACAGTCCAGTTCTTTTTCTCCTTGGCCCAGGTAAGATGCTTCTGGCATGGTCTATTAGTCATGAGTGTCTTGACACCTGGAATGAGACACTCGTAGCCCATGCCCTGGATATCTCTGTGTGTGGTGGCTCTTGAAACACTGACTCCAGCATCTGTACACTTCTTGTGAATCTCCTCCAAATTTTTGAATGGCCTGCTTGTGCACCTTTTTCTACCACACTTTTTCCTTCCACTCAACTTTTCCATTAATATGCTTAGATACAGCACTCTGTGAACAGCCAGCATCTTTAGTAATGGCCTTTTGTGGCTTACCCTCCTTCTGGAGTGTGTCAATCAGGGCCGGCTCTCCCATTAGGCCACATAGGCAGATGCTAGGGGCACTGGGTGTCCAGGGGGGCGCTCGTGTGCATTTTTTTTTTATTATTAGCGACGTTGGAGTTGAGTGCCTAGGGCGCCAATAGGTCCAATGCCACTACTGGTGTCAATGATTGCCTTCTGGACATCTGTCAAGTCAGCAGTCTTTCCCATGATTGTGTCTCCTACTGAACCAGACTAAGGGATGTTTTAAAACGCTTAGGAAGCCTTTGCAGGTGTTTTGGGTTAATTATTCTAATTTTCTGAGATAATGACTTTTGGGATTTCACTCTTTAATGACTCTATATAGTATGAGTTAAACTTTTTGAATTGAATTACTAAAAAAAAAACTTTTGACTGATTTTCTAATTTATTGAGAATCACCTGCATATCTGTTAGCTTTGTTGTATGGAACTACAAGTCCCAGCAGGCCACACATTTCCTTCCTGCTCACTACATACCATATTTACATCCTTTCACAACTTCTCCAACCCCGCTTATGCAACAAACTCTGATGTCACAAATTCATGACCAGTTCTGACGCTTACTCCAATCCAATTTACGGAGCACTTTGCATCAATTTACATGTGCGTGTATAGGTAATTCATATATTCAGCGTGCGATGGAGTCTGTGGAAGGGCGGATTAAGGGATTGATGGCTGGGCTGTAGTGTTGCGTAAGGCAACTATTCATTCAAAAGTAACAATGAGACTAAATTAGTCTACTACTGCGACTAAATTAGTCTACTACTAAACATGAACTAGGCACAAGGTGACATATAAAAATAAGTATTTTTCACTTATATACAGTCAGTGGATATGATGAGACTGACACTACTGCCCTACACTGGAGGAATTCTCCTCACTCCACATGACTTCTCATCCTACTGTTGTGCGACTGACTATGCCACACAATGCATCTGACCATGTCAGTTGCTGTCCGCTGCTCCATGAATAAGAAGAAGTGAATTCGCATCTTCCTGATTTGTAGTGATGCGAATAAATGGGAAGTCACTATGCTAGGCAAATTCACACTTTAATGAATGCCCCCCGAATTCCTCTTTATCCATTTCCCCATCTTCACATATTTATCAAACTCCAGGATATAGTGGACTTATTAAACTCTTTGCACCAGTTAGCTTATGGATGCACACGTAATTCAGCTAATGTGGAAGTAGCCAATTTGACAAGCCATACTTTGTCATATTTGCCAGTTTGACTTTACCATATTAAAGTGGCTATAGGGAGTTGATGGCAGGACTCCCATGTAGAGTAACACAACTTTTCACTCAAATGTAACAAGTGACTGAGTGACACATGAAATAGGGATAAGGTGACCTACAGTTAGTGGGACATTGTGAGGCTGACGCCACTCCCCTTCACTGGTGGAATTTGCATCACTACCCATGACTACACATCCTACTACTGTACATCTGACTACACCACTCTATGGAAGAAATTGTGTCCAACGATATGTGCTTCTTTGTTACGGGTGTCTTCAGCTTAGTGAATAATTATACTATCTTTTCATTGTGACGTTTTACATAACATCAGAATAAAGAATTTGATCAGGAATTTAGTCTTGTTTGCTTTTTTTAGTTTTATAATAAGTTCTGCTATAGAATCTAAACTTTGATTATAGGAGCATTTTCCCTTTTAGTTTATTTACAGATTTATGTGATTTTTTATATATATATATATATATATATATATATATATATATATATATACACATACTGTATACATACAGATTTGGTAAGAGCCTCATGGTGCAAGTGTAATGCTTGCTTTGAAATAAAATATCCACCAATTGTGTTTTAATACAAACATACCTTTTACAATAACATGATATCATTTACGCATAGGTTCTTGTCCAATTTATCATAAATATATCAAATTCCCAGTGTGAGTGCTGTAAGTAAACCCAATAAACTTTATTTGTTAGGTGTTACTACATAAAATAAAAAAAAAACTTGGAATATTCTTATATAACAGGTTGTTTGGGCTTTGCAGCAAGAGGAAGAATAGGGAGCAATCATGGCAGCTGAGTGAAATGGAAAAAGCTTTAATGGGCTTTTTTTAAAAAAAAGTATGTTATTCACACAGTAAACTCTGCAATCTGGCAAATATGCGTCTAATTTGGGCAACTACAATGGTTGCAGATTTACAGAGCTCTTCACATTAATTTGCAATGCACATGCACAGGTATTTTCCGTATTCAGCGAGCAGCTGAGTCAACCGCAGTCATTGACAAGGTGTAGGGCTCCGAATTCACCTGCTTGACTTCACTATATCTGAGTGGCAAATTGGGGGTTTGATGGCAGGGGTCCACTGTCGCATAAGGTTGCCTAAACAGGGGCAGCACTGGTGCCATAAACAAACCATTCTGTACATTATAACAGGAGTCCTCAAATGCCAGGTCGTAGGCCACTACCAGTCTGTGGACCCCTTCGTGCTGGGCCGCATGATAATAATACACGCACAGGAATCTCGTCGCCATCATGTGGCTGGCAACATACTTTGCCCTGATCACCAGTCCATCAAACCTTTGCTGGATTGGGGAACTGGAAAACCGGTCACTGATCGTGCAAAGGTTGGGGACTGCTGCATTATTGTAGCCAGGTGACCTGTGCATTGAGAGAAAAAATAACCTTTGCATTGACCAAAAGTTCCTTGATATAGCAATTAAAAATGCATGTGTTCAGCCAGAAAAAAAAAACAGGTCAGTACTGCTTATGGGTGTCAGACTAATAGATTATAGAAATAAATATCGGTATTTGTTGGTAGGATGATACTTTCATAGTATATAATCTTCTCAAGTTAGATTTTCCCACTTTGTTTTTTCTATATTTAATAGCTTGGATATACTGTGCATAGATTGTACTTGCATGACTGGCTATGATAACCTTGAATGCCTAATATGTGAATAAAGTGTACTTTATAAGCGTTTCCTTTAGATACCTGGTTACTGTTTTATGTCAGTATCTAAGCTTCCAACCTATGATACAACTCCACCACCTTGTGCTTTGAGCCAACCTACTAACAATTATTTAAATAAGCATTTCAATCAGTTCATTAATAGAAAGAATATTGAAGGTTATTGCAGAGTACAGCATGTTCTGGGCGTGTGTGCCTGTTCTTTGCCTTACAGGGATCACATTTGAGATAATCTGAAGACTCTATTGTCGATGTTGACTGATTGTATGATATAATAACAGCAACCAAATGAATCTGTAAATAAAACGCCTATTTCAATATAATAGAGTACACCATTTGGTTCTCCTGAAATATAGGCCCCCTATGCATTGCAGCAAACTTATCCAGTCTACAGTATATTAAAGTGAAAACGTAGCCTATTTATAAAGAAGGGCTTGCAGTCACTTGATTTTGTGAAGGTGCAATGAAACAAATATGTCCTGATTCACAGACTGACTTAGCAAGCTGCATTTCTAGATTTTGTCTAGATTTCCACAGTGTTCTGATTACAATAAAATATTTAACTGATTGAGTAGGCTTTTGAAATGCTGACTATCACTGGACCCTGCATGGTTGTATAATAGTTTTAGACAAACCATTCTATTATGGGGTCTAAGTGTCTAAAGTAATGCTTTATAGGTAAAAGAGAAAGGGCTTATTCATGAAAGTGTGAATTTAAACTGCTTGGCAATCCAGGGTTACCGAGTTTTCTGCACCAATCCCTGCCACTCCACACTTTGCTGACATTGGCTGCGGGACAGTTAAATATCGAGCACTAGAAAGAGTTTGAGTGTATCTTTTCACACTGTTTCCTGGTGTTCTGCTATTCTACTTGTCAAGCCTCTACCAAAACTAACCTAGTGTTCAGTTTACCCTGCACAGTCATCAGCTCTGTATTTAATTTTGCATTGAGAGGCTTTCCTGCCAGGAATCGGCAGCATTTGCATTACCGTTTTGTTGCATTATGGTCACCGGAGAATAGTCGCATGAATTAAATGTCATTTGAATAATCCTTTGAATAAAATGTCTCCAGCATAATAGGATCCCTGCCATAATCCTAGAAATTTGTCATTTGGCAAGGACAAATCTGCATATTCACGCTAGGACACCTTGGGAAAATTGTCACTTTATCATGATGAATACCTGCATTGTTGTCATATTTCCATTCAATAGACGTGTAGTATGAGAAGTCACCACACTGCAGAAAACTGCAATCTTTATTGTTAAACTAAGGGGGGAATTCAGGAAGCTCCGAAGTGAGGCGAACATTACTCGCCTCACTTCGGAGCTTCCTGAATTCCCCTCTAAATGTGCAGAGTTGGAAAAGTGGCAAATTCTTGCAAAATAATACATCAATGGGACAATTTGCATTTTGATAATAAAGCCTCACAAGTGTTTGTGATCCTTCTAATTATTAAATCCACCTTTTTCATCCATTTTTTTAATGTTTTAATAAAATGTTTAAAGCAACGTACATTTTCCTGCAATAAATGAGCTAGATCATTGTGCAACCATTTCTGTAGTCATAGAATTGACCTACTATTGCTAATAGAGTACTCATAAGCAAAATGAGTTTGGACCCAGTCCAGAATCTCTCTATTTCCTTCTGTGTTTAGACAAAAAATAATTAACCTCTGTTCATCCCGCGATGTCAATGCCTTAGCAGTCACTGTTATTATAATAATTTATTTATAAGACTTTAACATTGAGTATACTGAGTCCTATAGTAACTGGAGGACAGCATCACAGTCTGCATAAATGACATACACCAATACAAAACAAAAGCAGAAGTGAATTGGAAACAGAAACAGTTTGAGTGGATGGGCCTTGTGTAGAGTAAAGTAGTGGTGAACCTTTTCTATCCTACCTAGATCCTCCTTGTGAGCAAGCGTTTCTTCAGTGTAGGATGCGAAACCTACCTGAAAACTGTAAGGTCGGGTCCGTTGCCTATAATGAAGGAGCTCGAGCTCTCTGGGGGGGATCTAGGATAGCTGTTAGAGCAGCAGTAGTGACAACGTAAATGCCCACAGAGAGTGCTCTGAGAGCCCTTTCTGGCACGCTTGCCATAGGTTCGCCACCGCTGGCATATACAATAAAAGCAACAATACTGGAATGCAAAAAGTTTCCTTCACTTTTGATATTTTTAATGACCAGTGTAGGATGATTGCAGGCATTGATATACAGAAGATATCTGTATACCCCACATGGGACTATGTATGCTCATATGCATGTATGCATACACTTTAAACATATTGCCCCAGGCTATCTGTCTCTTCTAGTTATAGGTCACTTGCTTACCAATCAGTGAACAGTAGCAGAAAAGAAACACAATAGTCTAGTGGTCACGGATTCTTAACCCTGCTGTTCTGTTCGGTTCTACTATACACATATAATGTTCCGGTCATTTTTGACCGGGCCTATTAAAGTCTGGATTTTTAACTAATTTAAGTGTTTTATTTGAATTTCTTTTGTATTATTATACTGTATGTGAACATGGTTGTTCATAAACAAATGAAAAATGAAATCAAAAACTTAATGGCTGGATGTGTTAGTGCTGCCTCTGGAGCAGCGTGGCTGTGTTAGGTTTAGTGCTGTCTCCGGAGCAGCCTGGCTGGATGTGTAGGTACTGCCTCCGGAGCAGTACTGGCAAATATTTTTTTACAAAAAAGCACTGGTCACAAGTATAATTTACATGTCTTTTGCATAAGTACATTTGCAGCATATCACATTTTATTTGTGATTGCTTGATGTTGAACAGAAGGCGCATCATTTCCGTTTTAGAACCAAACAAACATAGTCCAGATTAAACGACTATCTGTGAAGGGGCGCAAAAA
>WMED01028041.1:0-10517 GCA_019650415.1 Pipa parva | reverse complement strand
CAGATAGAAACAAATTTAAACAGGCAATACAACCTATATATCTACAGCCCCTTAACACATATTACTGGAATAATTACACGTATATTACTGGAATATCACTAATCGCAATACAAAGAATGGTTCTGTAATCACTTGTACAACTCTTTGCCAGGTCTCATGGCCCAGCAATACATACTGCCGGCCCCATGATGGTGATGCACTTCCTGTGCGCACATCACCATCAGGTAACCTGATGCCAAGTGGCCCTTGGACTGATATTTGGGGGACTCCTGTGTTACCCTACACACAGATTCAATCCCTATTCCTATTCTGATTATCCAACACAGCCAGGGTTCTTGAGTCCATCACAGTTATTGGTGGGATGCACTGCTACCTATTAAACAGCTGGACTGGACTTTCACCTTCTTGGGTGAGCTGTTACAGGTTCTTGCCTACCTAAGACCAACAGAGCTGACTTGATGGGAATGGGTCTTTCCATCTCCAAAGGCTGAATCACTCCCAAGTAACAGCAATATAGAAGCTCAGGGGGGTCCTAAATTGTGATGCAACACATAGGAGTCTTATTGTGCCTTTGAAAAATGAAAAAGGGCAACTGTTGCTCATTTGGGTTAATAGAAGGAGACTTTAATACAGATGTAGTAGATCAGTGAGCAAATATGCTTCAATTATTGGCCAACCAATTACAGAGCCAACCATTCCGTGAGGAACCATTCTATTAGGAAGTCGTGTGACCAACAACTGCCAATTTGCAAAATTGAAATTGAAAATAGCAAAGTGACACTGCAAATGTCTTGTAAATGAAGTGTGTGAGGGCCATTTCTTCTCCCAAGTCATTAGACACTTTCACAAACGCATAAATTTGATTTTCAGATGTCGCCCAAATTGAAGAACATCCCAGAGAGAATCCATGATAACATAATTGCAAAAACATAAGCGGCACGCACAAATGCCAAGTGAATTTTCATAAGCAGAGACTCTTCTGCTGCAGAGTCCATATACTGGAAAACACTTTTAATAAAAATGTATTCAAAGATGAAGCTAACAGCAAATAAAAGCCTAACCATCCAGGAAAACATAAGGCTGATATTAAAAAGTGCCTAGCGAGGGTCAAACTGCCTGTCCCTATCTGTGTGTAGCAGCTGCATTTACCGGCCAGGATATTGATAAGATAATTTTCCTGTAGAGTTATTGTTTTCAAGGATGGCAGGAGTTCATTTTACATTGTATCCCTGTGAAGGAAAGAAAACGAGGAAAACCTTTTCGTGAAACCCAACTAAAACCGTTTGAAGACTTAAATACAAATCAGGAATGTTTGTTTCTGTGGGAGTTATTTCTCTTGATTGCCCACTAGAAACTAGTTTGATAAAGGGCTCTTGCTCGAAACATGTCGTTGCTTCTGTATCACAGTAAATATGAATGGTTTAATCCGCCATTTTATTTTTTACTGCTTCTTCCTTATCTAATGCATTTTGCTTATCTATCATACTGGGATGGAGGTGCAGGAACTAGCAGTTTATAAACCTACATTAAGAAGTATTTGCCTCAGAATTTTCCCTCCTTATAATTTAATATATGCTAGAGGTGGTGGTTTAATAATGTCTGAGGGAAAGAGCTTACTTTGGATGGTACCACCTCCTTTTTATAAGAAAAAAACAGTGGATGTTCACAAGAAGTTACTGATCGTCTTATTCCCCTGCATAATAGGCCTTGATGATTAATTACAGCTCCTCTTATCTAATTTCAAACAAAGATTAAGCCCAGATAAATGCTTGACCCTAGGTTCTAGTAGTCATTATTAATCCAAGATTTTAAACCTCATAATTTATTGATTTTATTTATGTGTGAATTATAACATTTGTCTGTAAATCTCTGGGACAAGTCCTCAAAGAAGCCATTGCCACAGTTGGTTGAGGCTTTGTTTTTGGACATGTCCCCTGTTGTAGTACCAGGGCTGGGCTGCATTCCTGTCCCTCCTTCTATGAACCTGCATGTTTGTACAATTGACTTACAAATCAGCAGGTCTGTGAGATATAGATAGATATAATATAATTTTTTTTCTGTCATTTGACAGAGAACAGAACAAATGTTTTTGGTTTTTTTCTTAATATTCGAGTGTATGCAGAAACTAGAACTGGAATGCCAACTGCACTTTAAAGATGTATGTAGTGGAACCAATTTTGCAAGCTATATGTAATATTGTGCTTTCAAGTGTGTTTCACTAGTAAATTCCATCACTACATAAAAATCACTTGTGGGTCTCCTACTAATAGCACAGTTTGACTACTTCCTGCTGTGAACTGTTTTCTAGTTTTGGTTTGGAATAAGCTTTATATATTGTTGGTTGTGATCTCAATCCTTGTAATGTGTTTTCTGCCCACAGTAACCCACATCTCCTGCTACCCAGGTCTGTCTCCTCTAGATTTTCTACCATGTCTAAACCCTCTACATTTCCATGGTATTGTTCCTGTATACAATCTAATTCCCTAAGGACCCTGCACTAAGTAATGACTTCCTTGTGCTGGTCATCTACATATCAATATCGCCCATATTACAATCTTCTATATTGTAACCGATTCAGGGTTAGGTTTCCCTACCATTTATTTTACTGTGGGGGGGGGGGGGGGGGGGGGGAATTCTGTACCACGGCAAGGTGGGTTACACTACTGCAGAGGACCTTAAGGACCCTTGCTCACTAAAGACATTAGGTGCCAAACACCAGACAGTGCTGGCTGAAACCAGACAGGTGGCAACCCTACTGTCCTCTGAATAAGCCCACTTTTTATTTATTTATTTTATCAGAAGGTGATTAAGCAATCCCTACAATGCCAAGCACACCTGAGCTGCAGGGGCTATTTCATACTTGTCTTTCTGGATTTGTAAATTTAATATTATAAACTTGTGACGCAGTAAAACTTACTGGCTCATCTACTATTACTCATGACAGTGATTGTAACCACATGAGAGATGCTGGATAAAGATTAGAAACTTCATAATTGCAAAGCAAAACCTGTTATGTTGAAATTTTGTAGAAATGTAGTTTTAAAAAGATTGTAAAGCCCATTTGGAAGCGATCAAGTTACAACTCCAATCCACACCTGGATGTGGGGCTTTTATCCTAATTTCTGGTGAAGGTGTTAAACTCCATGAGGTTGCATGGGAAGAGCCAATGCACAGCTATGTTTTCAGATCTTTCCAGAGATTTTTTGATTGGGTTCAAGCCCAGGCTGTCACTTGGCCAGTCAAGGTCATACAGAGACTTGACCCAAAACAACTCCAGCATTTTCTTGACTATGTACTTGGTGTTATTTTCCCGTTGGAAGGACAATTTCTTCGAATTCATGGTTTTGTTTTGTTTTTTTCCCCCCTGACATGCATGCTAAAGACAGGCTGTGGTTAATCCTATCTTTTTTTGTTTTGTAAGGTGTACTCGCTGACCAGTCTTCATGAAGCTGACATATACTCTTGGCTTTGTTGGAGGATGTGGTACATAAACATGCAAATAGTTATGTGTTTTGTGGTGTCAGTTCAGGGATTCCAAACCTTGCCTATTAAGGGAACCATGGTATTTGTTGGTCAGAATCTACTGGAGGGAAACAGACTGCTGAATACAAAACACAGTGACTCGTGGTTGGCTCAGGGATGACTTCACATTAGAGACATTTGAATGTTTCTAGGGGGACTTTTGTTACTGCATTAAAATGTGATAGCAAACTACATAATCAAAGGAGCGTTTGTTTTTAAAGGTTTAATAACAGTGTTCACTAGAGTATAGGAGCTAGAGTTATAAAGAGACATCATTGATTGCTGTAGGTTCTATAGGTTACTGGTTCCCAGAGAGTGTGACATTGTTCTTCACAATCTCCAGCTCTGTCATGTTGTGTGTGTTTTTGTGTGGTTTTTTTTTTTTTTTTTTTTTTTTTTTTTTTTTAAATTTATGCTAAAACTGTATTACAATGTAATGCTGTGTGGAGTATGGTTAACAAGGTGATTGTGTTAAACGCTGGACCTGCACCAGCATTCATTTGCCACATGTATTCTGTAGATACAGCATTCTATGGGCTATGGTATTCCTTTCTCTTTATTGACTAGTTTCATTTTGACTACTGTGTTCACTTATGCCAACCCCACAACATTTTCCTTTAAAATCCCCTTCCAGGTAACGTGATGGCATCTCATGTATTTAGATCTTGTAATAAAGCCATTTTTTGTTTTCCAGGTGATGCGGTTATAATATTTCCACCTCCTCCTCCACCATATTTTTCTGACCCTTTAACATCACCAGCAGGCCATGGGGGTGCTACATTAGCCACGAATGAGAATCCACCTTCTTATAACAGTATTTTTGCTACAAGGTAGGACACATAGCTAATTCATAGTAAATGAGTGGCAAACTGGTCTTGTATCTTCTTTTTTATTTTTTTAATACTGTCTGATATAATTATAAAAGGGGTTCTTCATCCTCCAGCCATGTTTGATTCATTTAAAGGAACAGTCCAGCCTGATTATTTAAAAGTAATGTGTGTTGTAATTGCCAAATAATTTTTTTTTCTAATAGTCTTTTATGTGTACAAAGGAATTAATTGTGCCTCTTGTGTAGCAGCACTTCTGTGTTTTCTTCCTAGTGGGATGGATGCAGCATTCTTTTGCCACTGACATAACGGTGTCTCGGCAAGGTCAAAATTAATAGTTAATGAGTTTCCGTGGGCAGTTACAATAGTTACAGCTAATAGTGTATGCAGTCTGTAGCAATAGCGCGCTGATAATGTGCAGAGACCAAATCCATATAAAAATAAAGTCAATATTTCACCCATTTCATTAACAATTGCTTGTGATTGGTTAACTACACCTTTAAGAATTAATAAAAAAAAAAAAAAAAAAGGTGGATGACAATGTAATGGTTCTGATTGGTTATTTAGCATTATTCAGCCTGTCATTCAATTCCTTAACTTAAACTGAACTGAAGAGAAAGTGGCTGAGAGAGGGAAGGAGCTTCAGTACCAAATTCAATTGTAAAGGATGGAAAAGTAAATTATACTTCAAAAAGCATTTAAAGCATTTATTTGACTTTTAGTGTACAATGCCAAATAGACTGGCAAATAACTGTGACTAGACTGTTCCTTTAAATGCAAATTCTTAAAAAATTAATCGCCATTTGGATGTTAAAACTCTTATGCTCACCTCTGACAATAAAGGAATAATTAAAGTAATAAAGTCATTGATTTCCAGCCTTTGTAGCAAATAATATATTCAGTTTTTCCTGGAATTAAAATGACGATGCACATGTAACTGCAATGCAATAAAGTAATATTAAGCAATATTTAATGTGCGTCATCCCTTTAATCCCAGGAAGAAGAGAGACACTGCTTATTAATTGTTCAAATGTGGATCCAGACATTTCTGAAAATGCCCACTGTTCATAAACCTCAAAAGAATCTAACGTCCCAAATATAATTCCAGTGAAAAAGGTATTCTTTATTGTGCCATGCCTATTGATCAGTCACTTTTTGGAAAGAGAGGGCAACATTTTGGAGCAGCAGCTTAGAAAAATAGGGAAGGCTCAGTAAAATATTGGTGAGAAATTTTTTTTTTTTTTTTTTAAGGAAAAGTTTGTTTGGACGACTGGAGATCCCCCTATAATTTTACTTTAAAAATATGTTGCAATTTGCAATCAGATGTTCTGCTTTTTTTCATCATATTGCTTGTTGATATAACAAAGCTGAAATGTGATGTCCGTGTGTTGCATATTTCACATGACTTGTATGATAAAGCATGTACCTTATGCCTCGGTGAATGATGTATAAAAGCAAATACAATGGAAACTGTTTCAAGGTACTTTTTTTATAGTTGAGATCTTGGCTGCCTGAAAGTTACAGATGCTCTAATTCCATAAGCATGTGTTTACTCTACATGTAGATCCTCATTGAAAGTGGGTCAGAGAATTGTGAAGACCGTGTCCGACATCAGACACTTATTGTACATTATGTTATTATCTGATGTAGGACAGTATCTTGCAGTATTCCCAACCTTTTTAGTAAGGCAGTAGTGTACATATACTGTAGTGGGCCCCAGTCTATAGTCTACCATGGGCTACCCCCAACAACATAAAATTGCAAAAATGACCAGGTTCCAGCAGCTGTTTCTGGTATCGGCTGTCTCTTTAATAATATGTGCCTTCACACAAGGATAAGTAAATATTGTCCACTGAGTGTGCAGGATTACAACTCCCATAATCCCCTGGTTAGTTTAATTTGTGTGAAGAAGGGGAGAGATACTGGGTATTTGCAGTTCTCCTGTAGTTGGAGGAGGAATCTTGCTAATCCTTGTCTCCATTACCCTAGAATCTAAGAAGGTGAGGCATGGCTTACCTTTCAGGAGATTTAGGGTAGGCTCACACAGCTAAACTTCATTTATGTGTGGGTTTAATGAGCTCATTTTTATGCCATTGAAGCCTTCCGAAAAGAAATGGAACTTGTGCAGTTTTCCTCCAGTATGTTGAAGGTGTACTAAATTTCTTCAGCAAAAGGCTAGTTGTTGTGGCCAGCGCGTGAAGCAGCATACTAATCATTCAGATAGACGACCTGCATTTGAGACATTGGCTTCAACATGCTTTGCAGGAAACAAAAAAATATTACACACGACAATCTTGTTTTTAAAACATTGGATCATTCTATGCGGAAAAGCGTTGGAAAACCCTTGAAACTTTGTTTTTTTTTTTGTTTTTTTTTTTAAAAATTAGTACTTTTTTACCGATCAATTTGTGAGCAGCACAAAACTTTTTTTATTGAAAATGGTAATATTAAAGCAGTCTTTGGAGCAAAGAAGGTCTTTGTAAGTAGAAGTTATAACTTTTCTTTTCAACAATGTCCAGCAGTTGCACAGAACGTTTTGTGTGTACTTTAGAATAGGGTCATGTTTTTACAGATTAGGATATTTTACCTACTGACACATGAAATACACTCATTTTTATAGACTACTAGTCGGGGATCTTATTATTCAAAATATTTTTTTTTTTAAGACTAAAGCACAGTCCTTTTATGCAGCCCAAAGGGTAAGATTTGACTACAAAAAGAGGCCATTTTCATTAGTTCATCACTTGTGATTTCTTTGTTTGTAGAAATGTGACAGCGAATCTGCATAGAGAACAAATATACTTTGTTTGTGGCATAGTAAATCTATAAACCCATACTTATTTTGCTATATTGGTTCCTGAAGCATATTTTTGCAATAATAAAGTAATTATCCAATAAGACTTCATATTTTTGTGCAATTTCTTTTATTTTTTTCCAGATCGCAGGCCAATGCGCAAGATGGTTCCAGAGGCCGGAACACAGTATACACAATTTCTTTGCCAAGTACTTCTGAGGGCTATACCAACCCATCCTTTTCATCTGAGCCACCTCCAAAGTATGAAGAAAAAGATCCTTGCCCCCAAGAACCTGTCCCGGTCTCATCTCCCACCTACTCTTCAACTACAGCTGTATCTTTAGAAAATCCATCTCGGCAAGACATTGAATAGAATCTGGAACTGATCCAGTTGTTTTATAAAAGCTATTTCAAATGTATACAGGAGTTTTATACTTTTATGATGGACCAGAATTTCTGACATGTGCTTGAAAAAAAACCATGATCACTGAATGTCAATAACACTATAAGCTGTGAATTGTTGCACTGGAAAAGACTGCTGGATAAAGAACTCTTTGCTTGGCTAAAAGGGTAGAGCCCCTCAAACCCCATCAGGTTTTCTGTTCGAGATATGTTAATAGCAATGATGGAAGGGGTTTTATTTTTTGAAGAAAACTACAGTTGGCAGATATATGGAGCAATCCCCTCTAAGGGGGTAATTCACCAAACGGCAAACTTACCCTGCGTTTGTTTGCTTCAGTACGCATATCCTGTTATGCGCCTGCTGATGTCCTGCACGCGGATAACGGCGAATGCTTTAAAGGGATTCCAATCTCGCGAGGCGTCTCGAGTAGAGCCTCACGAGCTTCTCCGAGACTGGAATCCCTTTAAAGCGTTCGCTGATGTCCGCGTACAGGATATCAGCGAGGCGTAACAGGATATGTGTACTGAAGCGAACAAACGCTGGGCAAGTTCGCTGTTTGGTGAATTACTCCTTACTGTCCCAGATAATCTGTACGCAGTTAATTGCCTCAGTCCTAGTGGAGGTAGTAAGCAACCAATTATAAGCCACGATACCAGTGAGGGGCAATTTGTTGATATCCAGCTACAGGAGCTGTTGTCATGTACCTCTTGATAGGACATCATTGACTTTGAACAATTTTTAAACTTTTTTGTTTGTTTGTTTGTTTGAAATAATGTTAATGTGAAATGTTAGCAATATAGCTACAAAAATAGTGGCTCAATAGGTGTTTCTGAAAAGAGATCTGTTGTTGCTTTCATAATATCTATATTGTATAGATGGAATGACTTTTAAATGTCCAGTATCTGGACAATTTTATATTTAAAGGGATTTGTTCAAATCCCTTAGTGTTTAAATTGCAGGAAAAGGCCTAGATTTACATTTTTCTACCATGTTTGGAGAATCATATTTTTTTTTTAAGTGTTTCATATGAAGCCTGAAAATGCAAATCAGAAATTAATCTCTCTCAGCAGATTGTGCTTTGAAAAACCTCACTCTTCACAAGATCTCTTTAAATTATTTTATCAAACTTTTATATTTTTGAATAAATATTAATTAACCTCTAAGTATACAGTATTGAATATTTACAATATGAACAAAGACTATATTGGTAGGATACCTTTTTAATCTATCACATCTGAATAATTAAATATCATAAATCAATGCCATCCAGCCCGTGAATTCTAACACCATTTGAAGGCACAACGATTCAAGTAGAAACTCTTGCTCAAATCAACAAACACAATGTGTGATAATGCAGCGCTGCTATAACAATAACTTTAAATGAAAAGTCCAAATAAGATGAGTGCTGCCTTCCCGTCCGGGAGTCCGCTCCTTCCTCCCCTGTTGATCAGAAGTATCAGCAAAATCTAGAAGTGAGGAAGCGCACAACAATGCACATACATAGTGCCTTAAATGTTGTAAAACATATGTTTAAAGAAAGCTGCCCAAACGTGCCAAATGGTGCTAAATCAAATGTGATGAAAAATGGAAAGATTCACCAAAATGTGAACCACTGCACACAGATCCACACATATATGCGCTCACCAGAACGACACATCAAACAGGCACGTAACCAGCAGAGTATGGGAACAGGTCTCCTCCCCTCTTGGTAATCAAGTGCTTACTAGTTGCTGTGCTCCAGAATGGTAACCAAAATTGGGTGTGGTTCTCAACAGTGGCTTAGCTCCAACTAGCCCATAAATACAGGAACAGGCAAATATGGCTTAATGGTGCTTTTTTTAAAATTGTGAGCATGTGCACTATAGCCTCTCAGTACTCATTTGATTAAGAGTTAAAGAACATAAAAAGTCCCAATAACGAATGGTTGGTGTCAGTCCAATATGCAGTATCCAAACAATAAAATTATATGGCATACATACAGATCCAACTCGACGCGTTTCGCGACTCTCGCTTCCTCCCTGACCATTATAGGTTGACACATAGACAGGACCCCACAGGGACTAAGGCGTTTATATTAGAACAAATTAGTTTCAGTATACTGGGTGGGGACCGTCTCATGAAGTTGAGACAAAGAGAAACTTATTGGATCCACCAATTAAATACACTAAGTCCAGTAGGTCTTAATATTAGTTTAGACCTTGCCGCCTTTTAACTTAAATATGTATAACACTCTTGGGTCCTTTTTATGCGTTTCAAAATCGTTCAGTGTATGTTTTACTGTTTTTTATTGTTTTTTTTGTAAAATGAGCTCGTATTAAAATCAATCGGTTAATTTTACCGTAGACCTTTGATAGACTAATTTTTTATACTTTTCTTGCCCTTTAATAATAAAGATAAAATTAATAAAATCAAAAAGTACAGCATTTGTATACATATACAATTTCCGTAATTAATACAGTGGTAATTTTATTCAATTGCCATTTATAAATTGATATCCATCAATATTAATTTTTAATACAATTGATAAGAGTTTCATCCCCCTCCATTTCAAACGTTTAAAGTTATTACGTCCCCATACATATATTAACATTATTATATACATTAGTATTATACACATTCATTGATGTGTCGTTCTGGTGAACGCATATATGTGATATATGTGTGGATCTGTGTGCAGTGGTTCACATTTTGGTGAATCTTTCCATTTTTCATCACACTTGATTTAGCACCATTTGGCATGTTTGGGCAGTTTTCTTTAAACATATGTTTTACAACATTTAAGGCACTATGTATGTGCATTGTTGTGCGCTTCCTCACTTCTAGATCTTGCTTAAATCACCGTGTGTGTGTGTGTGTGTCTCAGATCTTAACAATGAATGATATTATACCTTGGATTTCCAGTCCCGGCGAGGAGACTAGAGTGCTCTCGCCGAGACTGAAATTCCTTTAATGCGCTCGCTGATGTCCGCGT
>WMED01028040.1:0-10518 GCA_019650415.1 Pipa parva | reverse complement strand
GGATTCGAGAAAATACTCGATACGCCTTCCTCACAACAGAATAGAGGATTTAAGACAAGAGGTACTCAATATCCAGAAATTTCCAGCCACTACAACGACAACTTGCCAAAAACAAAATCAGACAATGTGATTTTCTGGATTTGTTTTCTCAGTTTGTCTCCCATAGTTGAGGTCTACATATGGTGTCAATTACAGACGCCTCTTATCTTTTTAAGTGGTGGAACTTGCACTATTGGTGACTGACTAAATAATTTTTTTCCCCACTATATATACGGCTTCTCAAATGACTTGACTCCTTAAACTGCCATTACTTTCCTCTAAACATTACTACAATTAATTACACATATTCACACCTGTACGGCTTAGAGAATTGTCATTATGCAGCATTATACACACAGTAATTGGCCACAGATTCAAGGCAAACGGATGTTAAAGTGGACCTGTCAGGTCCACTTAAAAGACTGGTTTTTATGAAGCAGGGAATTGTCTTAGCTGAATGCGAAACTATAACTATAGTAAAATAAACAAACTCCCTGCTTCTTTTCTGATCCATTGCCCGACTTGAATCAAAAGTCGAGTTGGGTGGAGCTAAATGATGATTGACATTCTAGCTCCTCCAATCAGATCCCTGCTAGATAGTGAATTAAGGGATCTGACTGGAGGAACTTTAATGTCAGTCATCCTTTTAGCCCCACACAAACCGACTTGAGATTCAAGTAGGGCAATGGATCAGAAAAGAAGCAGGGAGTTTTCTTCTTTTACTACAGCCTTAGCTGATTCCTTTTAGCATTCAGCTAAGACAACTCCCCGCTTCCTAAAAAAAAATTAAGTGGACCTGACACTTTAAGTGGTGTGTAAATACATGGTCAACTATATGAGTCGAACAGTCCTTGAACAAATTGTGTATTTTTGATTAATTCATGTGGTTATGGGACAATCCAAACTTTGAAGCATTACCAGCTAAGTATGCTTCTAAGCTAAACCTGCAGGATTTACTTTTGCATTTACAAATTTTGTATTTTCAGAATTAACTTTATTTTAATCTAGTTTTTTTTATGAATATTTTATAGGGCAGGAAATGTGCTGTTATGCCTGGTTTTCAGAATTTGCTTGATGAAAAGAAGATTCATACTGCTTACAGAGAAATGGTGGTGAACCAACCTTTTAGAGACTAAGGGGGTTATTGTCTAAATTGAGAATTCGACTGTTGAATTCTCAAATCCACAACTGCAACAATTACCACAACCGTCACAACATTATTCCCATTGTAAAGTTGCGACTGTGACAGTGTTCCCATAATGAAGTCATGACTGTGACAGTAGCAGTCTATTGCGACTGTCTTTAGCTATCAAATTCAAACTTTTACGCAACAATTCAGACATTAGCCAATAACCACCCAAGTGTCCAAACTAAAGCTGGGTGACCTCTTTCTTCTCCCACGGTGCAGGCACTGATGAATGATGTCATTGCACCTGTGTCAGGACAGAGGTCACAATCTTCTGTCAGTGTAAGCCAGTGGTTGGCAAAGTGCAGCTCGCGAGCCACTTGCGACTCTTTAGCCACCTTGTTGTTGCTTGGAGTGCACTGCTGAAGCCCTGCCCATGACCACTGATGGCTCTTATGATTGGCTGTCGGTGGTCATGTGGTCGGGAGAGGGCACGACTCCCTCCTCTAGCATCTCACAAGATAATTGTCGACGCTGGAGGAGGGAGTGAAATGGCTCCCTCCTCAAAACAACTTTGCCGACCCCTGGTGTAGGCCATGGACCCACAGTCTACACTAACAGTTTTCAGCTGTATGTGCATTTGTACAAACACCCAAAAGGAGCACTTGCTCACCAGGATATCTGAGACAGCTGTCCTGAATTCCCCATTAGGGAGCGATTGATGTGCTGGAACCTGGTTGGGGCTCTGAGTACCCTTTCTGGCATGTGTACCATAGGTTCACCACCACTGTGTCACAGATCTCTGGGAACACACAAGGGGGTACCACGGGAACTGGGTCACTGCTAGAGGTGATATAGAAAACCCAGAGCCCATTACAATTCTGGAAACACTAAGGCGTACCAACATGAATGATACAGGATAAGTTGGTACCCCTTCTAGAGGCACAAGTGTAGGAACAAGAAGTCCAAGGAATAAGGAACAAACATGACTTGGAGGAAAGAGTGGATTCTCTGTACCACAGGAACAATCTAAGGAGGCCCAGTTCTTCACCCTAAAATCCGCACAAGAGGGTATGGCCTTTGCGGAAGGGGAACTCCCAGGTCGTGATCCTCAGGTTCATCCCCCACTGTTGGCAGCTGCATGACTCACTTGGAAATACTGGCATAGGCCTTGATCAGCTAAACTGTAACTGGATCACTTGAAGCAGCTTCGTAGAACTGTAACTCACAGTACTCCTGGGCACATGCTGAACTGGAATTTATAGCACTCCTGATGCAGTGTGGGATTTGATGATCCTTTCCTGGGATATAGTGGCACACTGCTTTGAGAAACCGTACTTACCAGAGGTCTCCTCTGCGGCAGTCTCCTTGTGGGTGTGCATGCCAGAAACGTTCACATGCGGCTGACATATATTGCTGTGGTCACATGTGCTGGATGCGGCTATGTTGCATGTGCCCACATCATGGGCGCAGGAGTCTGAAGTGGCTCAGCGTGGGCAAGCTCCCGTCACTTAAACCTAAAGAAGGCTCACTTTTACAAGCTTCTGCGCCCGATTATAGTGCTAACTTTGCTGGTACTTTGGCTTAAGTTCTGATTCCTTCTCCTGATACTAGTTTACCAACATCTGCCTGTTTCCTGGATGTAGGATTAAATATCCCATATATATTTATATTTATATATTTGCCTTGCAGATGCAAATTCACACTTTGATGCATGACTGAAGGCCTGCAGCATTGCATTTGCAGCAAATCGACACAAAGATATGTGTAATAATGCAACTGGCATACGATGTTGAATTGAGCAGAAATTTGTCACATTGCAGGAAATAATGACCATAGGTGAATAAGCTAAGTTGGAGAAGTGGTAAATTGTCACATATTCAAGCATCTATGCTACAAGTCATACAAGAACTACCCCCCCCCCCCCACTTAGACTTTTTCTTAGCATGTTATAAATATCTTCTGACCAGTAACAGAAACAGGTAAAGCTTTCATTTCTATGTTAATTCATTCAACTGTTTCTACAGCAAAAGTATTTTAGACCAGTTTCCATGCCCAATTGTACATAAAGCCTGAATGTTCTTTGTATCTTTACCAAACAAGAGGTGTTTTTTTTCTTTTTTCTGTTGTTCTTTGGAAACAGTTCTCACAATCCTGCCACACAGGTCACAATCCTGCCACACAGGTCACAATCCTGCCACACAGGTCACAATCCTGCCACACAGGTCACAATCCCGCCACACAGGTCACAATCCTGCCACACAGGAGCATACAAGGATGACTCCAAAGAAGAACACTTGCTCAGCTGTCTAACAACACAATTAATTGTTACACAAGTTGACCGGGGAAACCAGAAGTTGTATGACGTACAAATCAAATGAAAAATGGTGCTATAGGACTTTGTATTTTAATCACCAATATATGATTGTCTATAAGGATTTAAAGTCTGGTCATAATGAACCTCTTTCCTATATATAATTATTATTATTTAATCCTAACCAATCACACTGAATTAGATTTAAAGGAGACATTTATACATATAAATGGACTACTACAATTTTCTCCTATCTGGCCTTCCGGCTTCCCACCTCTCCCTACTCCAGGCTATTCTAAATTCTGTTGCCAGAATTGTCTCCCTCTCTTCCCTTACAGGACAGCCTCTCTCCCAATCTCTCTCTATTCCTTGGCTCCCTGTAAGCAAACAAATCCTTTACAGTGTTCTCCTTTTGACATTTAAGGCACTTCACTCTGTTGCTCCTCCCTACATTTCCTCTCTCGTATGCCCGTACATTCCTCATCATCAACTGCGCTCCTCCCAAAGCAACCAGCTTTGCAGTCCACACACCAATACTGCCCTTTCTCGTCTTAAAATGTTTTCTCTCTTTGTCCCCCACATCTGGAATTCTATACCCCTTTATATTTGCCAGGAACAATCCCTTCGCACTTTTAAAACCAAACTGAATTCTACCTTTGGAGCACTAACACTGATGATTATCATTGATTTTTATGTGTATATACTGTATTATTTAATATTTAGCCATTTATACTTAATATTTGTATTAATTTATCTATGGATTTGTGTTTCAACACATTGTCACAGCTTATTACCCATCTGTGTATGTAAGTCTTCCTCCCATTTAGGGGGTAATTCAGGAAAGAAAGAAGTTACCTTGCGATGCTTCTCATCAGTTCGCCGAGACAGGTATGCGGTCCCTGGTCTCCTGCACTCAGGGATCAGTGAACGCTTTAAAGGTACTTCGGCTCAGCGAGGCGACTCAAGTAGTTGCAATGTGAGCCGAAGTACCTTTAAAGCATTTGCTGATCTCCGAGTGCAGGAGACCAGGGAGTGCATATATTCTAAATTGTACAGTTGTACAGCGCTGTGTATGGTTGTGGCGCGTTATTAATAAAATTATACATACATTTTATACTTTTCTAATAATGCATCTGTTAATTTGCAGACAATCACTATGTAGCATTGATTGCATTGCAATACTAAGAACTGTAGCCTAACAACTTATGATTGATTATTGATTAGAAAATAAGCCTAAATATCCTATGCTTGATTTTTCCACAATTCAGATAATTTTAGCTTGCTTGTTTCAAATATAAAATTCTAAAGCTCTTGTTTGTGTGTTTTCCTGTGTTACTCGCATTGGCTTGCAATATAGCAGGAAGGATGTGAGCATATGAGTATATAGAAATTATCATTTATATCTTATATAGTGGTGCAATCACAGCAGTGTTAAAGGGCAACTATGAGAATTAAAGAGCTATAGAACCCTTATATTCCATGCACACACACATTTTATTAGCAAATATAGTTAAAGTATAATAGAAACCAATAAATTAAAAACAATTAAAAAAACTTTTTTGTCCAGGATATGGACGGTACTAAATCAAAAGGGCATTTCAGTGACAGAAGCACTATGGCTTAAAATATAGGTTTGTATAGAAAAACAAGGTATACTGGGCATACACAATACTGTATATAGCATATGAAGAGTCACATAGATGCACCTATGCAACATCCCCTACTGATTTAGTACTATCCATATCCTTCCGAAAAAAACAGTTTTAATTGTTTTTAATTTATTATTTTCTATTATACTTATACTATATTTACTAATAAAATATGTGTTTGCATGAAATATGAGGGTTCTATGTCTCTTTAATTCTCCTTACTGATCTTGGCTTGTTTTGAAATTCATTGTTTCTCTTAATCCCTGACTTTTTCTACATCTGACTAAGATTATAATTATCTGCATTTCTGGATTTCTTAATCTAGCTCTCTTGATTATGTCCTTACTACGTTCCCTTATACCTTGGTATGGTTCCTGAACACTCCTGCTGGGTTGATCCGGTGTCTTAGCAGGGCCCCAATAGGGCATCAATGAACACCAGAGCATTGGGGTTTAAGTCCCAACTAGTAGTGTTGTTGGTTCCACCTTGGGTTCAGTCTGAGGTAGAACCCTAACATCAGAGTACAAGCCTTAATCAAAAATGTGATTTGTTTGATTTGCAATTATGCAAATATAAGCTGTGAGGAACAAGGAAAAACGCATGCGATAAAAGAGAATTTTATAATCCTAAAGTGATTTTTTGGCAATAAATATGAGACTGAAAAATTGAGTGGCAAAAACGTTGATGAGAAAAGGGCATTTAATAATGTTTTGGAAAGCTTTCTAGATGAGCTAATGTACATCATACATCAGCAAAATCAAATGAATGCAGGTGCACATTATGACTTAAATATAATGTTCCAAAAATATAAGGTTTCTTGCCAATATTCTAACATTGAAAAAAAAAAGGCTTACGAAGATACGCATTTTATTGCTTATGTTGGTTTTCGGAGGATAGGTTAGAACGGAAATCACTTTCTGTAGAAGAGCAATTTGAAGCTGCTAGATATCTCTTAAAAATGCTTCCAATATGTATATTTAAGTACTAACTATGAATATAATAGTATTGTAATCTATAGATAAACTTTATGGAGGCAATTAGGTTGCTGGAAAATTAGTGAAAGATGCTTAATATTTTATGTTTTTTAGACAGTACAGTCTTTGGCAAATATTACGATCTCGCTTCAACACTATTTTTATTTGTCTGTTTTTTTTTGTGTGAAATGAACAGTACAAGGTTTTTGCAAAAGCAAAGCTTACCCATTCAATTTACAGGACTTTGATTAATTTGCCCTTGGTCCAGAATAAATCTGTATTACCTTGCTACTCTGTTGTATGATGGGCATTTTTTTATATTATATATGTGCTAGCTGGATGTCAAAACAAATAGCGCCTCTGCTTCACCAAGATTTGTAAAGGAACAAGTCTATTTGGTGCTGACAAAGAAATCAAATGCATGAAAAAACGCAATGTTTCCGGGTCGGTTTAATGCATTCCCTTCAAAAGATAAACAATAAATACAAGGTTAATTTTTAGAACAAGAGGGGGGAAAACTGGTTTTAGAACCACATACAAAACAATAACATTTGGAGAATTAAACCTATCTTTGCAAATATTCTTTCACTTGGTGATTTTATTTATTTTATTTTTTTATATAAATGTTTTATTTTTTTGTTAATTATAGGTGAATGGTATTCAATAAGGGGCCGTAAAATAAACTGACTATCTTTTGGTGAGGATTTTGCTTTTTCTGTATTTGTTTGGACACTGAGGAAGTACATGTCTCTTCTGCTTCTATTAAAATGACTAATCCTCTAATATTAAGAGTATTGGCTTGAAAAAAAAAAAGATTTATCCTTGCAATAAATAGTCTAGCATACCACGGTTTGTGTATCTCAGTATCTAATAATATACTAAAAAAATACATGTACCTTAAATATCAGATGACCAAAAGCCAGCCAATGTATAGATATACCAGAGTATCAATCTCTACTTTGTCAAATGCCCACATTTAATATGCTATACAGTAGACTCATTAACTACACTGTACAATTATTCCTACTGAAGTTATGCAGTTTTTATCAAATGGAATATTTAAATCATTTCTTTTCTTTTTTTTTTTGTATATGAACAGGATTCTTAACCCTGTAAAAGTTCACCAGTCTGAAGTGAAGAAAAATCATTTAGGATAAAGTCCCTGAAACCAATGTGACTGATGCTATATAATGTTTTAAAGACAGGTATTAAATATTATTATCATGGAACAAGACAAAAAAACTTAATTTATAGGGGAATTCATCACCAAGGGCAAACTTTGAAGAGGTCTAGTGACCTATAGCAAATGTTTAGGAACTTAGAAGTGGCCAGCAGCTCTCTGAGACTGCAAACCGCACAGTGAAGTGTACAAAAAAATGGAAATGTCTAAAAATCAGGAACTATTATATATTACAAAAATCACCTACTTAACAGGGGTAGATGGGCGAGTGACTTCACTATTTTTTAATGGTTAATCTGTGAGGTTTTTAGTTTTACTGCATAGAAAGAGTGTAACATGTATGAAGAGTGTAGATTAATAAATTAGTTAGATATAGTTGGAATTGTTGATACTTTCTTAATTTTGAATGCAGCTGTCTGATAAAGATCATCAGGCATTAATAAATAAAAGAAAAATATTAAACTTCAATAAGAGAGTTGTCCAGCTCTACCTAGCATAATAATGGCTAACCTATGACGTGTGTCAGAGGTCACACGCCAAGACATTTTTTTCTGACACACATCATGGCGCCGTTTGTGCCTTGCTCTCAGTAGGAGAGTTGCCCTGCCTTCAAAAAATTCTGATTTTTTTTCTTGAAGTGATACAGCACCGGAGTTATGCTCGTTTTTTTTGACTAATTTTGACACACTGAACTCAAAAGGTTGTCCGTCACCACCCTAAACGAACATTTTATTGCCCTGTTTGAATGAAAGGATTTGCATTGTCAGCCCTTTATGCGTCACCATTTACTCATCATCTTTATGGCTTCAGTTTACTGTCTTTTCTAGTGCGATTTTTCACCTCACCTGACTTTTGTCTGTTTTGTGGACTACTCCTTGCCAGCCTTTACTCCTGTTTGCTTTTGTCCCCACAGGAAACCTAACAGAAATGTTGTTTTGATTCTACATTTTTAGATTTTTGTAGTAAAAGGTCAGAAACAACTCTTTCCCTCAAGGGTTTTGCACCCAGAAAAATCTCACAACAACAAGCCTGGCAGATAAATGAAGGTGTGTAAATATATACTTTGTGCTAAGTTTATCAAAAGTTGGCTTGACAAGAAAACAACAGGGGTACTTGGGCTACAGCACTCAGAGTTTCAGATGGTGACTATATCCTTTCAAGTGTCCACACATTTTGGGTATTTTTCTGTTCAGGAGACATTGCTCTTTCATACATGGCTTGGTGTTGTACCTGTCATGTTGATTTTTAAATGAATGGTTTTATTCTATATAAACAAATTATTCACTCAAAGGTTTGCATCCAGAATTCTTTGTTCCCGGAAACCAGTTTGGTATGTCTAGATATTTGAATGTCTGAAAATATATATGAGTGGGTATCATTGAGTTAAGGGTTTTTTTTTGAGTGAATAACTATGAAAGCGATCATAATTACTATGAAAGAATTAGTTATGACAATTTCTCTAGAATTCTGCCTCGGCAGGAAGGCATACCAATATTTAAATATTGCTCTATAAGTCATGAATATTAGGCTTTCCTATAGCTAGGCAGTAGTTGGTTAACAGGAGTTGATAGCCTTTAAAACCACTATAGCTAAACTACATTCAGTCAGTAACCACAGAATAAATAATACTCATTCTGAAAAGCCCTAATAAAATATATTGATTAAAACATCTAATTATCAGGTTTTTAAATTGACTTTGGTGGCTATACAAATGTGTGGATCTGTCTTTAGACTGAATGTGTCTTTTGTTTCTGGTTTCCAGTCAACTGTCCGTTCTGATGATGAGGCTGTCAGGGTTCATTAACTGCCTGAGATGTTTACAGATGGTAAACATGTGCATTGGTTCACTGTAGCCTACAAGCAATTGAATGCACAAATGTGTCCAATTTACCATTTTTAAAGACTTCAGTATGTCTTTTTTTCTCAGTTTCTCAATTAAATCCAGTGTTCAGATACCAATATCACCTTTCTGTTGGACACAGTTGAACTGTTACCTGTTCATATGTTGCTTCAATCTTTTAATTAAGGTGCCTTCACTCTCTATTTATATCTATTTAGCAGACATTTGTGCTAGAACAAAGAATATTGATATCATTGTTTCTGTTAAATATGTGGAAGTTGACATGCAAGGCACTTGGTTGTGACTACAATATTTAACAATTTTTAAACCAGAATAATTTAAATAATAAAAAAATTGTCAACATTTGCCCAAGTCAAAATGAAAAAGTAATAGCTAATATATGAGAGGAACTTGCACATAAATTCACGTACATTTATAAATGTGAATCCAGTGCAGAAAGTCAAGTTTCTACAAGCAATACTTCACCAAGTTTACAAACTAAAATGACTTAGTGTTCAGCCCGCAACTAATAATTATATTTTATATTCAGTATTTCCAATATAAAATATTGAACAATGATGTTTATTCTTTGCGGGGCTTGCAAGGAACCCGATAGTTTAATCACTGCTGGCAGCAAAAGTGCAACCTTTCTTTTTGTTGTGTGTTACTGTTGAAATGTAATACTATGACTGGCTGTATTCAGACCACTTTAGTGGTTAGAAACAACTGTACGACTAGTCAGGCCCTTGCTGTTCAGGAGCTTACCATAGATCTCTGAGTTTCCCACAGTGTAGCTTACTCACACCTTGCTGCTTACTTCACACCAATCTCTTTACAAAATCTTTGCAGCAGCTTGGATGAGCTCTTACATGTCTTGTAGAGGCTATACCACGCTCCCCACTCCACCCCTTACTCTGAGCTACTCACTATTTAAGAGCTGGTTTTCCTTCTCCCATATTGATTTTGGAAGTCTTCTGAAGGGTTGAAGCCTAATTCATTGCCATCACTACTTAGCTCTATCTCCTAGTTGTGCCCTGTATTTTATTTTTCTTCTCCTTTGCCACTGCCTCTAAAATCAGAAGGAAACCTAAAAAATGTTGCA
Source organism: Pipa parva (assembly GCA_019650415.1). Taxonomy (NCBI): domain Eukaryota; kingdom Metazoa; phylum Chordata; class Amphibia; order Anura; family Pipidae; genus Pipa; species Pipa parva. The sequence goes on along the minus strand of WMED01028040.1, from coordinate 294 downwards.
AAGGGTCAGATCCTCAAATAAATCACCATAAAGGGGAATTCACCATTCAGCGAAGTGAGCTCCGAATCCTTCGGCGGCTCACTTCGCAAATGGTGTTATGCGCTCGCTGATGTCCTGCACGTGGACATCAGTGAGTGCATTAAAGAGATTCCAGTCTCAGCGAGGCAACTCTCAAAGTGAGCCGCCGAAGGATTCGGAGCTCACTTCGCTGAATGGTGAATTCCCCCCAAAATCTTTCAAATATCTCTTGTCCTTGGTTTCCACCAAACAGCATTGATGGTCCATCTGCTTTTT
>WMED01028039.1:0-10518 GCA_019650415.1 Pipa parva | reverse complement strand
ACAATAGTGAATTAGGCCCTTAGTATCCAATTAAAGTTATGGGAAGTGACTGATGAAGAGTAATCTTGGTATTATTCTAGGTTGTTTTATTTAGTTGCCAGTAGTTCCAGTGAACCAGATATTTACCTTCAACAAAAGAGCCTTAATAAGGAGTATATTTATAAAGGGCTAAAATGGTCAAAAGGTGGAAAAACATTTTTTTTTTTCATTTTCTGCCATTTTCCTTTTTATAAAAATGTATTATAACAAGTGTTTGTTTTTTTATTTATATATTTTATTTAATTATTGACTTTTTGATAATTCCCATAGGTTTCAATGGCTATTTTTTTCTATGGCAGACATTGTGTTGATATATTTACATATTAGATTGTGACAAAAACTGACCTGCCGTAAATTATAACATATTTAAAACATCTGTTAAATTAGCAGCAAATTCCATCAAAATAGTCTCCAAATCTGTTACATTCACATTGCGATGCTTTGAAATTGTTTCGTCCCCACAGAATAAAGAAAACAGTTTAATGTCAGACATCTGGATGATTATTGTTGACCCTGTTCTAAGGAAAAAGGAAGAATGTACTTGTTTTAAAAAAGAACTAAAGTCTCCTGATAAATCAAATTTGTTCATTTAGCCTACCTACCAGTAACAGAATAAAACAGACCTGGGTAAACTACGGCCCGCGTGCCGCATCTGGCCCTCCAGACTTTTAAGCCAACCCACGTGAAGATGTAAAAACAGGGGGCGTGACCAACTGCAATAGGCATCAGCATGTTAGACATGCCCCCTGGCCCTCTGAAGCCATCTGGGCCAATCACGCAGCCAAATGGCAAAAATAATTGGCCGCCCCTGCAATAAACTCTTCTAAGCCACCTGCTTGATTTTTTTCTGATTCTTCAGCATGTATTATTTCACTTGTACATGGCAGCCGTTATAACATTTCAACTCCATCCCCTGCTGAGAAAGCTGGTGTCCTGGGCACAGGTTTCTACAGAGCATGTGTGAAACCCAGCACTGAGTGTAGCATCATTGATATTCACAGTTTAATGGACCATGTAACATTCAATAAAAAAGTCAAACAATATGTGAGATGATATGTCAGGGTTCATTAGCATAATAACTAGAATAAAATATGGCAGCTATGAAACACCGGCACCATTTCCATAAGATACTACACCCACATTCCACAATGCACTGATTGGCTACTACATTATACTGTATAACGGTTTAAGATGGAAAACACTTTGCTTTCAGTATGTCAGTTATAGTCACAGTAAATCAGTTCTTCTTTAATTTAGCTTTAGTTCCCTTATTCTGTTTTAAAAACATGGCTTAGTATTCTTAATAAAAAACATTTAAAAACACCTTGAGGGTTGTGAAAAAAATCTACAAAAATGTAAAATCCAATGACAGTTGAAAACACACTACCATAAACTAAATTTCTTGATTTTTATTTGAAATAACCATAATGTCAATACAAATGAAAAAAATGAGGGGTCATTCATCAAAGTGAGAAATCAACTGTCAAAGTGAATTTTCATCACTTGTAATAGTTGCAAATTCTCTATTCCTTATTCACTAAACAGAGAAATCCCATAGCGAAGAAGGGACGGCGTCAGTAGACATCTGTTGTGTGACGTGTCGGAGTCAGTCAGATGGTAGCAGCCCTGCCATCAGCCCTCTTATTTGCCACTTTAACCTGACGATGTTAAACTGGTAAATGCGACACAATACACCTTGCTGAATTTCCTATTGCGACAGACTCCAACATTGAAGTGCCCGAGCACAATCACGCAAAGTGATGGGAAGAGCTCTGTATTCCCTCGACTGTTATAAGCTTCTGAATTTGTCATAAATTCAACAAATCGTAGAGTTTGCTAAATATGGGAAGATCGGGAATTGGTGAATAAATGTGAATTTGATCCTGTACACGACGGTTCAGACCCCATTCCATATTATTAAAAGTAGAGCGGATAAAATTACATCGACCACTGTATGATCAAATGATTTGAGGCACAGTACCCAAATATTGTGGAAATAAATCCTTAAAATTCCTTAAATAAACATTAAATTAATAATAATATATAGTTATTTATGTAGTTATATAAGTGAACTTCAGCAACAATTAATTTATTTACCAACTCCACAAACTTTAAACATATCATCCTTCTTCTGTTATGTGGGTTATGCCTTTTTAAGGTAGGCGACTTAAAGTGACGCAAACTCACTTTGACTGTCGGTTCACACTTTGATAAATATGCCGCTGAGAGAGTTCACAAATGAACTGCTTTGACTAGGTGTTTAAGGGTCTATTCCAATAAACCCTCAAACAAAGAAGGAGCATTGTTGCTTAATGTTTAGTATCTGGTGCAACCATCTTGGCTTTAGCTAGGGGCTTTAACTGAACAGACCCCCCCACACTCTATCAGAGCAGTTCTCTTGTTGACTCTCTGGATTTGAAATTCCCAGACATAAGTGTCACCAAATGTAACCGTTTACCATAAAAATAAATTAAATCATTTGCCTGAATTTCTGCAGATCTTCTCTGAACATCACTTGACTCTTCTTGCCAACTGATCCATATTTCTCACCAAGTAACATCCATCAGACCGGCTACCAAGTGAATGAGGCAGAGAAACACCCCTTTATGTTCCCCTTTTTAAGCTTCCTCCGTGAAACCAGCCTTTGTTTAAAAGTAAAAAAAAAATCAGAATCATGGGAACCAGCACTAAAACATCCTTAAACATATTTCATCTTTGTGAGTGCACATTTAGAAAAAGTCAAATTGTGAACTTTTTACAATGACTAAAATGTTATAAGTGTTTGTTGTGGTTGCGGAGTGCTGTTACCAAGTTTACTGTTTATTACTATTTCATTATTCCTTTATCATCCCTATTTTGTCTCACCTTACATGGTACAGCTTGATCACTATTGTGGCCTAGATGTAGAACCTTAGATGTATCTTTATGGCATCTCGCCTGCCATTTAGGGGGTAATTCAGCAAGGAGCAAACTTACCTTCCTATCCTTCACATCAGTATGCATAGACTGTTAAGCGTTTGCTGAGTCCTGCACTCGGACATCAGCAAACACTTTAAAGGGATTCCAGTCTCGGCGAAGCTCGAGAGGCATCTCGAGTAGCACCTCGCGAGCTTCGACGAGACTGGAATCCCTTTAAAGCGTTCACTGATGTCCACGTGCAGGACTCAGCAAACGCGTAACAGTCTATGCGTACTGATGCGAAGGATCAAAGGGTAAGTTTGCTCTTTGCTGAATTACCCCCTTAGTCTTATTATTAACTATGAACCTCTTACTTCCCTGTATTAAAACTGAGAATTTCTCAGCGCACTCACACAAATTAATAAAAGTTTAAATATTTTTCTACAATTTTATCTCTAGTAAAATTATGTTAAAGAAGAGTAAACTAATGTTTGTTATGACTAAGGATAATAGTAGAAGCTAATTATACTTACAAATCGCCTACTTTGCACCAGTGTTGACTCCTGCTCCACCTCCTGCTTTTCTTGTGTTCCGGTGCCGCAATCTTCTACCCTTTCTGCTTCCTCTTCAACATCGCTGTTTTTTTTAATTCTGCGCATGGTCAAACTGCTTCTGCGCATGTATAAAAGAGAATAACAGAAGAAGAACAGAAGAGGAGGAGTAAACCAGAAGAGGTAACAGAAGAAATGAAAGGTTACCCTCGTCATCAGTTCTTAATAATATGATCAAATGCTTTACTGGAAACAAGGGGATTTAAAGGAATAATAATAGATGCCTGTGCCTCCAGTGAAGGATGGGGCCAGTGGAGGGACAGATCACAGAGTCATGAAAACACAGACAGAATAAGGTGCTGCAACTCCTGCATCCCAAATGTCTCTTAGAAAAGGAACAACATTCCCCTTTAACTAATATGATGATACCCCTCTAATCTGTCCTATTGTCCTGGAATCATGGGAATTGCTCCTCTACTACTTATGGACACACACTTTGCCGCAGTGATCTATTAATGCAGTAAGGAACCTTTTAACAACTGCCCTGTTTACCTACATACACAAGATTACTGCTGGAAGATTAATACCTAATAAATAGTAAGACCATGGGACGTCAACAATACTTACAATGTGCAGACGGGAACATAGATTCGTTTGTTGAAAAAAGAAACAGAAAATCTAATAATGATAAATGCTTCTATTTTTACATACAAATGTTCCTCTTTCAATTGGGCTTCCTCAAATGACATATTTATGCTGATTTGTCCAGATTTGTAACTTAAATAGTTGATAAATATCGCATCCATTTAACAAACGTATATTTAATAACGCGTTTCACAGTTTCTCACCAACTGTGCTGATTACAATACTCACTGCCCTTACAGCTGATGAAGCAGCCACAATGCAGAATCCAATTATAGAGGTGCAGAAGGACCCAGCAGGGTCGAAGGAATATTTTTCTAAGATATATTACAATAGGAATGTGTATATATATATATATATATATATATATATATATATATATTTAGTATAAACCATTTTGTCTTCCTAAAATACAACTTAGATTAATTAAATCTAATATTTTAAGGGAGTAATTTAGGAAAGTGCGAACTTACCTTGCGATGCTTCGCATCAGCTCGCCGAGTCAGGTACGTGCTCTCCTGCACATGGAGATCAGCGAACGCTTTAAAGGTACTTCGGCCAGACGACTTGAGTGGTCGCACTCGCAAGGTGAGCCGAAGTACCTTTAAAGCGTTCGCTGATCTCCACATGCAGGAGAGCAGGGAGCACATACCCATCTCGGCGAGCTGATGCAAAGCATCGCAAGGTAAGTTCACACTTTCCTGAACTGCCCCCTAAGTATCAGTCAACCATTTATTAATATGACAGAACTGAAAAGCAGTCTTTATCCTAACCACTGTTTGGATAACTGAAATGATAAACCTGAATTTGATTCCAGTCCAGTTAAAACCCATTCATTTTTTCTATTGTCTGTATTAATTATTCGATGCTAGTTTTAAAGAGACACACCAACCTGTGAAAAGCTTTCCTTATCATGGAGAAATGCTATTTTCACATGGATTTATGTAGCCTAAAAATCCCTTGAGTCCCTTTCTGCAACCTTAAACCAGCTCATCTCTACAGAGCGTCCCTTGGTTATAGTTATAATAATGGCCACCGGGAACATTTTTTAGTAACAAGAGTAAAACCGTTTATTTACACAGCAAACAAATAACAGATATTTATCTTATTCTTAATGCGGTGGATACAAATACAATTCAACTGTACAAATCATACATTGTCACCTTTCCTTTCTAGGGCAAAGATACAGCAATCTGTCCGGTGTGAAGATCAATGAACAGAGAACAATCCTCACCCAGATCGCTCTCTCCAGACAACAACTTGTGCACATGAAGTGATAAGAAGAGGTGCATTAGTGCATAACTGTAATAATAAGCTGTTCAACTGGTCCCAAAATTGGATATTGGATTCTGACCTTTACACAACTATCCAGACTTTGATAAATTCAATGTTGGACTGACCTGCTGAAACACCAGGAAAATTCCCAGTGAGCCCCAAGACCTGCTGGATGGGCCCTGCTTGGGGCCTGAGACCCACCCAATCCTGGAATCATGGGAATTGCTTTTCTACTACTTATAGTTATGGACACAGGCAGACATGACTCAGGCAGACATGACTGTGACCTCCCCTCTCTCCAGCTGGTTCAGAGGTGAGTTTGTCAACCCCAGTCCGATGCTGGTTGAATCATTCCCTAAGTCTCAATCTGTAGCCATAACTTCAGTCTCTATCTTAGGGCTGACAAGTGCGTATAAGCTCTGTGATTCCACCCACAGTAGAATGAGAAGTTACAGGACTTCACTGGTTCTGGTGGTCAGAGCGTAATAGCTCCTCTAGTGGTGGTCTGATCAGCCTCTGGCACATATCAATACATTTCAGACTAGTAGAGTAAATGAACATAAATTCTACAGCCTTGTCCAGTAATCTGATTTTTAGCTACCCCTTCCTGCTGTGTACAATATTGTCCCTGAATCCCCAGTCATAGGGGTTGGAGATTGTGCTCCAAACTGCAGTGCATTTCATACAGTTTCTTTGCCAGTCTAGCAGGGAAACACACATGACAAAATGAAGTAAAAATAAAAAAATCAGCACAACATTTGTCATTAAATTTGTCAAGCAAGCCTATAAAACTGCATGTATGCGCTATAGGAACAATTATTATAATATTTTGTCTAATCTTGCAGGTAAGTGAAAGAAACTGTATGAGCCAGTGTAGTGACCCAGAGTAGTCACTACTAAAATGTTCTATGACACGATATGATTTTCTATAATGACTGATGTTATGTAATCTCTGACACTTTGCTCTGAGAAGTGTGGATAGGAAGATTGGAAACGGTTACACTTAATTTCGTACCAATATCAGGTATTAACAGTTGGTGAAATTTATTAAAATCGATAATCGCGATATCACGATATCGAATGATTTTTACCAATATCGATATTGCGATATTGGAAGTTTATTGATATCGGTAATATCGATATTGCGATATCGAAATTCGAACGAACCATTGATTTCAATGGCAGAATTCCATAATATTGCTGGAAAATTCGATATTATGATATTGATATCGGCAAAATTGCAATATCGCGATATCGGTAATATCGATATTGCGATATCGGTAAAACTCGTTCGATATTGTGATTTCTGTAATTTTAACAATTTTAATAAATTTATTTATTAAAGTTGGAAAAAACGCTCTTCTGAGTTTATTGCACGAGATCTCACGTTGTTTCTGCGAGATTACCAGTTGTGTTTTTCAATTGAGTTTTTTTGATAGAAAAGTAGCCATACTTTACATTAGTAGTATGGTTTCCTTTTTATAAAAAAAAAACAAAGTAAAAAATTTTACGAAGTAATCTCGTGCAATAAACTTGGAAAGACCGAGAGTTTAATAAATTCCACCCTAATTAGACTTTAATGCTTTATATTTATCTATCTAATTTGAGTATTACTCCAGGAGTGTGATAATAGTGACACCTACTTTAGTTATGTGGTATTGTCTACACAGTAATATGAGCCCTTTTGCTATAGCTGAGAGGAAGGTTTTCCCAGTCTATAAATATAAGTGTACAGGAAGTCAAGGGGACAGGAAGTCAAGGGGGCAGGAAGTCAAGGGGACAGGAAGTCAAGAGCTGGGGAAAAGAGAATCCTGACAATGGAAAGAAATCTGTGTTACCTATTATGAGGACTGTTATGTGATTAAGACTTTAAGTATGTGTGGATCCAGCTAAAATCCACGTGGAGTAAAAAGTTACAGCTTTGTTTATCTCAATTCACTGTGTCTGAGTTTTCATTGTTTTTGGAACTACAGCTACTTCTACTATTACACTATTTTTCTTCCTATTTTCTTTTTATATAATTTGTCTCCCAACCTGAGGATTGCCAGAGGCCTCAGAGAGGCACCGTGACAGGACCAATCTCTGGGGTTACAGGCCATGCATTCACGATGGAAGTTGCGACACCAGAAAGGCCTTGATCAGCAAAAATTCCCACCACTCACTTGCCTTTACACAAAGGGATTAAACAGGACATACAAGTCACCGAACACTTGACAAGGAAAACAATGTATCTGAATCTTGTTTGTGGAGTGAATTTAGGGTTAGAAATTTAGGGGCATGTTTATTAAGCAGAATTAGTCTTCAAAACTATTGTTCTCACCTCAATATTTAATTTTAAAGCAGTGAAAACTATCTGTTTTACCACACTGCCTGCTTAATACTGCTCCACTTCACAGTATGGGGGGAATTCACCATAGTGCGAAGTGAGGCGAAGGATCCAGACCTCACTTCGCACTATGGTGAATTCCCCCCTATTCATATTGTTCATATTGTGTAACATTAATGATTAATTACTCATAACCTCTATGAACTATGATCATATATAGTAAGTGGACCTTCAGAGATAGCCTGTGACGTGCTAGGAAGTTACGGTATGGGAAGCTAACAACAAGAGTTCTTTTTAATTCTTCAGTATGGAATATTCCACCTCAGCATCATGGCAGGGTACTGTGCCTTGTTTAACCAGGTGGGTGAGTGTTGAATAATGGATGTCATCAAGCCCGGCTTCCTGAGATTCCTTTGTGGATTTTACATTCTCATATTCTGCCACCTGCGAATGGAAATTCAGTAGAATATTAGGTGATGCCTTATGTCTCTCAGGGTTACCCTTAAGCCCCTTCCATTGCATGTTTATGGGTGGGACTTGTGGGGACCCAGAATTTTGTGAGATTTTTTGGTGGAAGAATATTAGAATCTAAGTTGGTGAACCATCAATCTCAGATCATCAAAAATGTAATTTTTTATTCTACCTCTAATGTAAGGTCCTGTAATCTCATAGTTTATACTGAATGTAAGAGCTTCCAGTATCCAGCTGCATATTATCCAACATCCCTCAACTATCCTCAGTGCAAATATCCTCTTCAACCAAAGAATTGCTTTACATATTTTTACTCTCATTTCTTCATTGCTTTTATTGACCTCATATAATTTCTTTGTTCTACATGATATTATCACTATTTTAATGATATACCTTTGGTAGAAAGTGGTTAGAGGGTAAAATAGAGGAAGAGAATGGCAGGAAGGCGCTACACACAAAGGGGGTAATAAAGGAAACAGCTAAGTTACCTTGCGATGCTTCTCATCAGTTCGCCGAGTCGGGTACGTGCTCCCTGGTCTCCTGCACGCGGAGATCAGCAAATGCTTTAAAGGTACATTGGCTCACCTCGCGACCACTCAAGTTGCCTCGCCTCACCGAAGTACCTTTAAAGCGTTCGCTGATCTCCGCGTGCAGGAGACCAGGGAGCGCATACCCGACTCTGTGAACTGATGAGAAACATTGCAAAGTAACTTCGCTCTTTCCTGAATTAACCCCAAAATATTAATCTTCCATATTGAGAAGATTCATGCATATACAGATTACTACTACTACAATTATTTCTGTCCATTAAATAATGGTTAAACATATTCATCTGTGGCACTTTATAAATAAAATTATACATACATACAGTACATATACAGCGTTCTCTGTATGTTCTAGCGCTAATTAGTTCTGGATAAAAGTTTGTGACGGGGGTTCATAACATCCTCCATTTTAACTGAAAGATGTAATCTTTTTTTTTTTTTAAAGACTCAGATGTGCAAAAACATTACTTTATTTCTTTCTGCTTTAGGAATAATGCATGCTGGTTAATTTTATATGTTCAAGCTTTATTGTACATATATAGTAAATACCTCAGAAGGGCCTTTTTTTTTCTTGATCACAGTATAAATAGCTCCAGGATCGTGGATGTTGGCATTTGTCCTATTAAGAAATAGACAAGAAAAACCATTGGTCCTAATAAAATAACCTTGTCTCCACCCCCCCACCCCCACCACCCCCCATTGCAAAAACTTCTATTAAAGGCAAAATTTATTAAACTCGGAAAAGCCGTTTTGTCTTTTCTGAGTTTAGTCGGGAGAAGGCTTTGAAGTTTCTCTCGGTAACTATAGCGAGATTTGCCTCGTGCTATATTTGCCATGAGAATTTTTTTTTTATTAAATATATCCATGGACAGGGTAGCCATACAGTATTGCAACCTTTCATCGGATATATTCAATAAATAAAGTTTGTCACGGCAAGTATTGCACGAGGCAAATCTCGCTATAGTTACCGAGAGAAACTTCAAAGCCTTCTCCCGAGTTATTAAACTCGGAAAAGAGCAAAAGACCTTTTCGAGTTTAATAAATTATCGCCCTTAGAGAGGGATGGAACTGAGATGATCACTCTACATCCAGCAACTCACTCTTATTTACCCTGTTTAACCAAGTCAAATGTAAAATGAATCAGGTACACTACCTTGTTTCTCACATAGCAATGGCAGTACTTGGGAAAATAGGGCACCATACCTACTTAAATTTAAATTTTGAGATGATCACTGTAGAGCAATCAATTCAAACTTGTGCTCCAAACTCCAAAATGGAGCTGCAGTGAGGGTGAAAGGTCCATTTTAAGATAGAAACAAGAGAAGTAAAGTGTTGGTTAGTTGTAATTTCAACTTGCAGAAGATAAACAGAAGGACCATAGATTGTTCTAAGATCAGGAGTACCATAACGTGTCTGAGAGCAAGGGCAACACAAAATCTTAATATGCGACAAATAAGTGCAGCAAACCTTGTCAGAGCAGACTCCCCTTCAGTCTGTGCAGGAAACTGGATGGTAGAGTAGTTAAGTTGGTCTGAGTAGTTCTCTGTGGGTGTAGCTTGTCTTGATAGTTTGTCAAGTACGTCATGTTGACCTGGAGATTTAAGGATCTTATTCCTGTAGAAACAGGAGACACCAACAGTTTAGTTACATTTTTATAAATACTGTTACAGAATAGAAAACAAAATAATGCAAGGGATTAAAGCAATCTTTCCTGTCATTACTATTGATTCAACTGGAGATACCCTGGGCAAGTTTAATGATGTTGTGCTCA
>WMED01028038.1:0-10518 GCA_019650415.1 Pipa parva | reverse complement strand
TTTTTATTTACGATTTACACAACGTGCCAACTTTTCTGATTTTGGGGTTTGTATTTATCTGCTCTATTTGTTTTCATTTTTTGCGGTGAAGCGGCCCCCGACATGCGTGCTGGAAATTTATATGGCCCCCAGGCTGAAAAAGGTTGAGCATCACTGGTATAATCAATATCAAAATCTTCAATGACAATGAATTTCTAATGTCAACTTAGAGCTCCCTTCAATATGACTCCTATTATTACAAAGTACAGTATCTTAAAGAATTATATCGCTGTACAAAAAAACAACAACAAAAACAACAACAAAAAAAAGCAGCAATGATTTTACTGTTAGGATTCATCCTATTTTAAAGAAGTAATGAAATGTTTTCTATCTTGAAACATTAAATCTTATATATGAATTGGATCGCAGTTTTTGAAGGATGACCTTTTCAACATCATAAAAGAATAGGAGGTGCTGAAGCATTTAGAATTTAAATGCTTTACCCAGACACTGATAATTTGATGAACACCACTATGGTTATTTTTATTTTTTATGGTACTAGAATAAGTTGCAGACTTTTAACAATTTTCTTTGAAAATAATATATATGCCAAACAATTTTTTACTTCCTGTGAATTTAACCCACCTCCTCCTGTTTTCACAGTAAATGTATTTATTTTATACCTTCTGAAAGGAAATGAAAGTAAATTGACCACTTAGCTAAAACGTACCTTTCGACCAGCACCGGAGCATTCCAAATTACACATATATTATGTTTCAAGACTTTTTAAATAATCAGACAGATTGTTTAAAGAATGAGAAGACAATGAAAAAATAAGAACTTTACACCACTGACTTTCACTGAAAATAATATATAAAAAAAGTCTGTATTTTCCAGAACATTTTCTGCCTGTAAAGGGGACATATTAGCTGGTATGCTAAATTGAAATCATTACCATTGGTAAGCAATTTTTTTCCAGCTGTAATAAACATTCTGATCAGCAGTTTTTCATTAATACAATGCAAGTGATTAAGTAATGTCTTTTTAAAGATGTTATATAACATTTCTGCAATATCTACAAACTAATTTAGCTACAAACAAGGATACTTCACCTTTAAATACATATTAATTAAGATGGAATGTCCCTTTCAAATAAAATATATTTTAAATATTTATTTTCAATTATACACTGATACAGAAGTAACCTTGGAGAACAGGAGTTGAAATTCCAAGAAAGTGTGATTACAGTTTTGACAGATCTTAAAGGGGCACTATAGTGCTGATATAACTGCACACATACATATAAAATGCCTTTATTTTAAGCTAATTGCTGACACAAATAGTTAAAAAAATGTTTAGGGAAGAAATAATACTTACTGTTTGTTTCCCTTAATTGGTTTTCCAAGGGGCTGACATTTTCCTCTCTCTCTACTTTCTGTTCTACATGAGAAGAAAAAGCTGCCTGACTGCTATTGGTTAAGCAGTGTGCTGACCTTTTGGCTGCAGAAATTAAGCTTGGAATGCAGGAGATTACAGAGGGAAAGATAACTCGTGCACATGTGCTAAGTAGTAAGTAGGACAAAAATGTCCGGGGGAGGGTACCTTTTCATGGAAAACTGGCCAGTGCATGTCACACACACACACATTTCCTGGTGCGGGAGTTTATCAGTTCTGCCTACTCAATCATTCTGCTTCACATGAATCAAGTACTGGGGAGAAACACTTCTTACTTAGGTATTGTACTGCATATGTAAAGATGTAATTTGACTATAGTTCCCATTTAACATACTCTCAACCTAGATAGCATATGGAATGTTAGTATATTTTTATTAAAAGGATTATCAGGCAGTAAAATAGTTGCTTTTTACTAACTTTTGATAAAATACTAAAATGTATATTTAATATTAAGATTCCCTTTAAGCAAAGTTTATTAATAAATAGACTGTAAGATATTCACTCCTGAACACAGATGGGGAAATGGTCAAAAAGAGGGAAAAAATGTGGTTTTCCCCTGCTTTTCTTTCTTGAGCATTTCGATAAGTTATAAGAAAGCAACTTTTTACTGATAGCGTCTATTTTGAGCAATATTTATTGAACAACAAATAATGTATTGCTCAAGTGCTATTTAACAAACTTCTCCTGCTCAGCTAAGCAAAAACTGAAAATTATTTGCCTCACTAGACCTGGCAAAAACCATTCATCCCTTTGCTAAACTGCAGCACAAACTCTAACAAAGCTATCACAACTATACAAAAAAGCAACAAAGGATTAAAAAACAAACACTTACTGCAACAATGCAAACAAAACAACCACAGCTAACAACAAACTACCCTCAACTACATTCAAAACCAATAACAATCCTTAATGGGCAACTAAGGGGTTAAATTAAATAAAACAGCATAGGACCCCCACACTGTCCCAATATCACCCACACTAAGAGCTAGTAATCACTTCCCTTCCCCCTATGTCCCTTTGGGGTAGGAGGGCATGTAAAATTAAAATGAAGGGGTCCCTGGGACCCCTACTAACCACTCTCCCCCCAGTGCTAGGTAGGGTAAGGGTAATTGCTAGTGCTAGGAGTTGCTCCATATTAGCCACTTCTCTTCCCTCTTCCCTCATGCTCCTGTTGGGTAGGGGGGCCTAAGTATTTTAAGAAGGAGTCCCAGGGACAAGTTTGCCTGCATTAGTGATGATCTCGACCTAAGTAAAGTGACATTTTTATACTACCTTTGAAACCTCTATCATCAATTTGATTTTTGGCCTTTTATATTCATGTTACCTTTCCCCTATTCATATATATGAGTTCCCTTGTCCCTTTTACAACATCTCCTTTGAGGCTAATTTATGAATCTATCCAAATCCTTTTTGTAAAGTAGTAATTTATCACATCTTCCTTGAATTCGACAATCAAGTGCATCAGAGTACGACCTTTGCTTTTCTGCTTCTAAAATGTAAAATGCTTTACTAATAAGAGCTCTACAGTGCTACAAAGGAAAAGACAAGATAATAATGTTGTTCATTGCATAAATCTTATGCAAAAAGTAAGGTAAATATTGTTGGTTATAGAATAATAATTCTATAATTATATTAAATTATATAATATTAATTATCTGCATAAATGTATGTGGATTTTTATTTAGATGCTTGGTTGCACAGCACTATATAATTTAACAATACAATTATATTAGAGACAGGGGAGAAGTGCTCAATATTGTACAAGTGAAGTAAATAACAACCAAACAATCATAATGGTAAATCAGTCTAGGTGCCAGGCAATGATTGAAAGAAGAGTATGGAGCTATATGTCCCATATAGATTACAATCTAAATAAATATACTGTATATGGGTGCCATAGATCAGGGAATGTTGTCTGTCTTTTCGGCAGCTACCAGCCCTTCTGCCCACCAAAGTAATTTTTTCCCATTTGGCTGATAGTCGTGCCTCTTGTTAGGTTCTTGTTAGGGAATGCAGCAGGATAAGGATAACAAGGTGAAGACAGGAGAACCAGACCAGGAAAAGCAGGGAAGTAGAAAAACGCAGTCAGATGAAGCCACAGGTCATGGATACCAGAAAAACAGCGAGGTCAAAACAACCAAGGTCAATAACACAGATAAACGGCAAACAAGAGCTTCAGCAGGACTTCACAACAGGAAAACCAGCTTGGGCAAAGTCTAGAGAAAATGACTTCCTATTTAAAGGCCTGGATAATAACAAATAGGAAACACCTGTGTAACCAATTACCAAGTGTGCAGGCTAATCAGCGCTATTGTATTGGACAGCTCACTTGAAAACACAGGCCCACAGACCCACAGACCCACAGACCCAGGCTGAAATGGAGTAGTGGTATAACTGCTACCTGGAGTGTAGCAGGTTCCTGGTTCCAATACTGCCAGAAGTGCTTCCCCGCCTCAAACACCTGCGGCAAGCACCTCAGGGCAGACAAGGGAAATTCCTAACACTTCTCCACCTCCCCTTTTGCTAGTGCAGCAATCACCCACCACCACCATCAGAACTTGCCATTGTAAGTGCTGAAGGTGAAGTCCTTCTTAAACTGTTAGACTGGGTAAGTTAGAAGTTGGAAAATGGCTTAATGGCAGTTATGGGTTCTTAGCGGTTCTCCTCTGATTTGAGTTAGTGTGAATAACAATTACACCCTATTTTGTTACTCATACTCCATATTGTATGACAGATGAATGATAAATCCAGTCGATAAATTGTGATTGTAATGTGTCTACATATCTGAACCTACTTTCTGCATTTGGAAGTTTTAATCCCTTTTTACAATTTATATTTTTAACCATATTGCTTTTATTTTATGTTTTCATTACAACTCTTTTAGTTATTGCATTTTCAATAAATCAACATTTTTTTTTTTTTTTTTTACATTCAATTTCAAATTCTAATAAAACATTTTATGCATGTTTTAATTTTGTGTATTGGTCTTATTTTGTAATTTGACACATTTACACACGGTGGTATTTTTGTCAGTTTCCCTGTTTCTTTATGTTTACTTGTTCTTTTTCTCTATGTATTTTTTTATTTCTTTATCTTCCCTCCCCTTCCCCCCTTGCTATGTCCCTTGTCCTGTCTGTTGGTAGTTTAGCCATGGCTCCCAGATCTTTTCATGTTGTGTCATTCTGTCTTCTATTGCTATTGTTTTTTCCATTTTTTCTGTTATAGTCTATTAGGTCTGTCATTTCTTGGATGTTTGGGGTGAGTCGCTTTTTCCAGTTTCTAGCGATTATTGTTTTGGCTGCCGTTAGTATGTGGAAGAGGAGCTTTTGCCAATGTTTTGGTGTTGTCTTTGGGAAGAGTAGTAGTAGCATTGCTTTTGGTGTAGAGGGTAGGTTCATGTTTAGCTTGTTGTTTATCAGATTATGGACCTGTTTCCAAAATGGGTGTATTAGGTCGCATGTCCACCACATATGTAGCATGTTGCCCTCTGCTTTACACCCTCTCCAGCAGTATTTTGTTTGTTCATGGTTCATTTTGTGTAGGCATTGTGGTGTTAAGTACCATCTTGTTAAGAACTTAATATGTGTTTCTTGGTGGTTTGCATTTTTGGAGGCACCTTTGCTTACTTGGAATATTTTTTCCCACTCTTCCCGTGTGACTGTTGCCTCCAGCTCCTCTTCCCATTTTCTCATATATGTCAATTCTTGATTTTGGTCTGACACTGATAACAGTTTGTAACAGTCTGACAATACTCTCTTTCCCTTAGTGCTGTGTTTGGACAGGTGTTCTATTAGTGTGCTGTCTCTTAATGTTTTGTAGTTTGGTGCGAGTTTCTTTACGTCTTCTTACAATTTTTCTAATAGAATTACTCATGCTTGACTAATTGCTACAAGTGAGTAAAGCTCATAAACAAAAATCAGGAAATCATTTTAGAATAATATGTTTTTTTTTGTATGTTGGAGAGAAGAGTAATGTAATTTCAATCCTTGTATGTCCTTATGTACATATGTATAATTGACAAATAAAAACTATCTATGTTTTTTTTTTCCCCATCAAAAGAGACTAGCTATTGTGTAATTTTTTTACAAAACTCATTCTTCATTTTTAACAGTAAAGTTATAAGCTAAAACGAATAAAAGAAAAGAAGCAGAAGAAGAAGAAAAAAAAATCCATCCATGGAAAAAAGACGTCTAGACAAAAGGAATAGTGTTGTGCATAGAAATGTAGCTTCCTATAGCCCAGAACTGAGAAATGGAATATATTATTTTATGAGGAAAGGATTTTAGCACCAAACTGTCTGACAAGATTTTAGAAGGTAAAGTAGCTGTGCTGTATATGACTAGATGTGATTGACATGGTTGTCCATTCAGCAAGCAGAATTTCCAGCTATGGATGAAATGTAGGCCACACTGTGCATTTTTGTTTTGGTCATTTTCAGCTCGATTTTATTTTATTTTTTTTCAGCTGAAAAGAAGTTTTGGGAAATATACAGGAAAAGAAAAAGAAAAATATCTTCAGTTACAGTCGACATCAAGTCAACCACTCACTGCAAAAAATTCCTATAAAGAAAGTCATTGAATAAATCTTTAAAATGTGACTATAACTGTTTTTTTTTTACATAATCAGATGATGGCATCATTTCAGTAATTCTGGAGTTAATTATAGCAGGAAAGTGAAAAGAAAAAATACCAACAATGTATTTGTATTAGGACAACCCATTTTAATAGTGCTGCTTATCACTGTTCTTTTAAAGGTTTGTACCTGTTTTTAAGTTGATCATGAAATAAAATGTATTAATTTACGTTGGAGCGCCGGAGATCCTTCATTTGAATGCAACCCATTTTAAAAATTACAAAAAAAGGCATATCTTCAGAAAAAGTAGTAATCTAATATAGTGACATGCAATAAACACAAAATCTGTAAATCCATATCTTACAGAATAGACGGCAGCGAAGGGCACTAGATTATGTGAAAAACAATTCTTACAAAGTTTTACTAGACTGCTGTTTGCAATCAGGAGGATATTAAAGTGAAATCATTCGCTTACTGTAAACCTGATGGAATAAAACATTGTTAAAGAATCAAAAACCTCTTTTAACAGCAGTGTGTCAGTTCACATTGTGACATAAATAGGATTGAATACAATTCCCTGTGTAGGTTTAAAGGCAAGATTAATAAGCATTTTTATTCTTGTTACTCATTAACAGTGTACATTAAAGCTATCCTCTCACAAGGGGAGCAGTAACTATATTCCTCCTGCGGTTTCCTTCCCTTACTAAAAATTAAGTAGTCGCTGACATTCATTCTTTCATTAGAAAGTACTTCTAACTGCTCTCAATTTGATTGTTTTACACTGATTGGTTATTTAGAATTCTCGCGTATTTAGATTTTCAGTAAAATCTCCTGGTTTAAGATTCCAAACTGAGATTCTGAAAAAGTAGGTGAAAGAGAGAAGGAGCAAGAAACTAGATTGAAAATTGAAATTAAAGGAGAACTAAAGTAAAAAAAAAACATAAAAACACTGTTAAAATACTTACGTTATACAGAGCCGATTGATTACAGTCCCAGCATGAGCAGTGCTGTAATTAGCCAGCTCCAGATGCTTCTCCTAATGCTTCTTTCACAGCGCTGACTGACTGGCAGCCAGAGTGAAGCTCCTCCCACCATGTTACACTTTGGAGGAGAAGAAGGAGAAGGAGAAGAAGGAGCTACACTATGGCTTCTGTGTCAGCCAGCACACTGTGCAGGAAGCATCGGGGGAAGCGTTGGCTGCCGGCTAATTACAGCTCATGCTGTGACTGTAATCAGTTGGCTCTGTATAAGGAAAGTATTTTAACAGTTGTTTTTTTATTTTATTGCTTTAAGTCTCCTTTAATAATATATACTGAGAAAACTGTTCATATCTAAACTGTTCCATTAAATATAAACTTCATTGATATTTACTCAACATCCTCTCCCCAATCCTGGTAGTTTTCCTCTATTCAGACTTTGGGGCATATATACGAAGACCAATTCGAACATATTGATTGATTTCACCCTATTTTGCTGTCAATTTTTGATCCCTGCCCTTTTCAATTTCCCTGATTTATAAAGGAACAATAAAAATGTTTCTCCATCAAAATAAATTGTTAACACTTCGCATTGCTTTTCTATGAGGCTTCCTTACATTACAGATCGATCTCAATGTCTCTTTTCAATAGGAAAATATTTTGGACTTTGGCTAAATGATAGGACCATCTCCATAACGGATTTACGCCAACCTGATCGTGGAGAATTCTTTAGGCCTCTGACATTGTTTTTTAACAGTTTATTAAATAGGAGAAAATAGTAATAATGTTAAATATAGACTGTTTCTCCTGCAATTACTAGTTGAATAACAGTACCCCTATCCAGAGTACTGATCCCTGTCTCTCCTGGCACATGAGTGGGAGACAGTATTTTCCCCTCACTTCACTGGGCAATCTAGGAAAGAATCTCCTCATAGGGCAGATGCCCCCAACTCCCTGTTGACTTTCATTTAAACTGCTAGTTTTTGCTGTTCAAATACTTTGATGCTGGTTACTTGGCTGTTGGATACTTTGGTTGCTGATTTTGGATTATTTTGCCATTGTATATTTGTATGTTTATGCTCTGTTTCAATGTTGTATAAAAATAAATGTTCATCAAAATTATTAAATTAAAAAACAAAAAACAAACTCAGTGTTTCGTATTCAGGTCATACTGGTTTAATATGTAATATTGCTTAATTCAATAACATTCAGATTGGCAGTGTCAGAGTCTGGATTCAGATTTTCTCTTGCACAGAGGTTTAAAGGTAGAACAAAATTAAGCAAAACACTGAAACCTCTACAATGGGTCAGTTAACATTAGGACAAAGCATTTAGGGACTAATTTTAAAAGGTCAAATAGTGGTGTTTAGCTATGAATTTGCATCTATTCTCCACTTTCACATGTTTGCTTATTAAGCAAAATCTGCAAAGTGGTGTGCGTGTGTACAGGTACTTCTACTACTGACTAAGGGGGTAATTCAGGAAAGTGCGAACTCACCTTGCGATGGTTCACATCAGTTCGCCGAGACAGGTACACGCTCCCTGCACTTCTGCACGCGGAGATCAGTGTACGCTTTAAAGGCACTTTGGCTCACCTCGCAACCACTCGAGCCGCCTCGCTGAGCTGAATTACCTTTAAAGCGTTCGCTGATCTCCGCGTGCAGGAGTGCAGGGAGCACGAACCAGTCTCGGCGAGCTGATGCGAAGCATCGCAAGGTGAGTTCGCACTCTCCTGAATTACCCCCCAATTGGAGGAGTGGGGTGTAGGTATGAATGTGAATAGATGAAATGCTCTGAATTCACTTGTTTGTCTTCGACATTTCAAAGTGGAAAATTGGGGGTTGATGGTAGGGCTCCAGTGTTGAGTAATTAAATTAAATCCAGCATGCAGTTATGGGTGTTGTACTGGTTGTATTAATAATAAACATGGTTTTGTGTCAAGTGATTGTTATGTTTTTATTTTTGAATGTTCATTCAGTTTATTAACAAGGCAACAGATTCATTATTAAGTGTTACTGGTGTCCTGTCCTGCAAAGTGTGGACTTTACTTTAGAACTAAATTATTTCAACTTTATTTTAAGAGCCAGAGTAAACCACTTCTACAGAAGGGAGCCCTAAATACATATTCAGTAAGGATTTCTGTTCATAACAAATGAGATTGGTAGCAAACTGCCAGGGTAATTAATGACATTTATTACTGCTAATTTCACAGAGTATGATTATATCGGTCCTAAGGAAGTTACGATTCAGCTTAGGAATTGTTAACTTCTAATAGACCAGCACACACTTTCTTTATGGATGTAATTATTTATATAGTACATTCAGCTCATATGAACAGAGTGTTTTATGGATCTGGGTATTCTGTGCACTGTGTTTAATAATGCTATTGGAATACACTGTATGCATTTTTGGCTAACTTAGGCCATTTCATTTGGACACCTACTGAGTTGAGATCATGCCTTTGAAGTTACTTGATGGTGTTGTTTTAGATTGTTTTACACTATAGCTGATGAATGAAGGGCTAAAAATTGTGGAGTAGTCAGGAAATGTGTACTTTTTAATATATCAATCACATGATGTATAGCACATCACTTTCCCTTGACATTAATTTGTGATTCATATTTTGGGAACATGCTGATTTAGCAATGCCTTGTGAATTCAGTGTTGTAGAATTAATTTATTAAAGAATAGTTTTAGTTAAATGCACATCAATAATAATAATAATAATATATTTTTGTAATGGGTGGAAAACATTGTAACCTATACCTAGTTTAACATAAAGCATTTTGCAATGCAAATTACTTCTCCTTTTCATTAATCAAGTTTTTATCCATTCTCTCTCAGTGCTGATGCACTAACGTCACAATCTGAGCCACATTGTAGTTTAGCACACAGAGCCAGAAACTGACACTATTTATTCTGCTGTGCACAAACTACAGAAATATTATGTGACCAGGGCAATAGGCACCTAATACTCCTTACTAAAATTAAAGTTGAGCATTTCCATTATTTGGAGTGAGTCTTGACGACAGATGTATTAGGATTTAAGGAAAATCTAAATGAGTTTTTAGACATATCTTGTACATAAATTTCATTGACACATCACATCTATAACAGTATTACAAATTTTCCAAAAGTATAAGCCACCATATCCCTGTCTAGACTTGCCACACCCTATATACCACCATACCAGCCACTAGCTGACACTTTCAACCATCTCATTGGGTATGCATCACTCTGTTTTTACCAAAACCTAGCCTCTGAGACCACTACCTCTTTCAGAGGCCTTGCCCATTCTGTTAACCCTCCGTTAGGGCAAAATTTAATTAAGTTGGAAAGACCACTCTCGGTCTTTTTGAGTTTATCGAGCGAGATCTGGCAGTGTTCCTGTGAGATTTCTTCCATTTTTAGAGATCGAGTTTTTCTATCTACATTTTTGAGTTTCTTGATGGAAAGGTAGCCATACTAGTAACTAATGGCTGCCTTTCCTAATAATAATACTACTGATGGCTGCCTTTCCTAATAATAATACTAC
>WMED01028037.1:0-10518 GCA_019650415.1 Pipa parva | reverse complement strand
AGCCAGTCTTCCGTCTGCAAAGCTCTCAAGAAAAACTGCAGCAAGCGCACAAACTGTTCCTTGTACACTTGTATAACCACCCTCTGTTTCCTACCACTGAGTCAGTTACTAACCCACTTACACATATTTTACCCCTACCCAAGCATTCTCATTTTGTGTACCAGCCTTTTATGTGGCATGGTATGAAATACTTTGGAAAAATCAAGGTATATGACATCCAGTGACTCCCCTATGTCGAGTCTATAACTGATCTCCTCATAAAAGCTAAATTAGATTTGTTTGTCAGGATCCATAAACCCATGTTGATATGGAGTTATATAAGATAAGGGAGAGGATTGTTGCATGGTACTTTCTGAGCATAGTCAGGTGAATAGCAGAAGAGTAGTAGAGCTAGTTCATTATGAGATAATGTCAGCTTTACATGGATATGTTTAAAGTGGAAAAGGTCACTACAACTATCTCTTTTTGTATTAATTTCTACTTACTCAGAATATGCATATATTACTATAAGAAATTTTTGACGCTTTGTTCACCAATATTATCGCCTAAGAATATTTGAATTTAACGACCTTGAAGAAAAGAATGATCTTTGTTGAAAATGCAGAGTTGGAGAAGTAGGAAAATGTTATGGATTCATATAGAGTAGTTTACACCTAGATAAATATGGTAGAAATTAATACTGAACATAAGAATAATTTAGGAATGTGGAAAGTTACACCTTTTAAAAGGTTTTTAAGCACTCTTCAGTTTAAAAGTAGTTTATCATTTGTATATACTATATTAGCTTTAAGGTAACAAGCTGTAAAGTTAGACTTTGGATTGTCTTTTGAGGTGTTTTTTTCTGAGTTAATATAATTAAAAAAAAAAAAAAATTCTTCCATTTTATCACTACTTTGTGGTGGTTAGTTTTCCCTTTAAAAGGATTTCCCAGAGGGTTTAGGAGTTCTCTGATAACACTGCGATTATGAGTCATAAAGGCAGGTGACTCTGTAGGAGAGGAGAGAGTTTTATATAATACGTAAAGCATCCAGCAGAAGAGTACATTGCGGATAGGGGGCTGACTACATATACATCATAGGGTCAGGGTACCCAAAAGACTTGTGGTTCTTGCATGAGAAGACTCAATGAGCCTGCTATTTGAGAACTTGATTGGACAGCTTTTCTTATTGACGTAGTAGTTGTAGAAATAGTAGTTTATGCAAGTGGTTAGCTCTGACCACTAAACGTTAGTGAAAAGGTAACACCCAAAGATTTTGTTTTATTACTTCATAAGAATAACTGCCATGCTAATCCAATTGGTAGTTTTCTTTATTCTGGTGAAATGGGCTGTTTAACAGAAGCTTATAGAATACTTCCTTCAGTAGAAACAGGCACATTACAAACAGTAAATGATGATTGTCATTATAGCTCCTCCAATCAGATCCTTTAAACCACGATCTAGCAGGGATTTGATTGGAGGAGCAATCATCATTTAGCCCCGCCCCCCTGACGCAGGAAAGAAAAGACAGGCTGACAGGGAAGATGACAGAGAGAAATGCTGTATAAAGGTACATTTCATAAATTGTTGCATATGTTTGTGAATTCGCCAGCTAAAGACAGTCGCAATAGACTGCTACTGTTGCAGTCGCATCTTTATAATGAGAATATTGTCGCAGTTGCAATTTTACTATGGAAAATTGTCGCAGTCACAAGTTTTTAAAATTGTCATGGGAAATTGTCGCAGTTGCGGATTTGTTATGGGAATCCGCCGTTTGAGAATTTGACAGTCAAATTCACACCTTAGTGAATAAATCCCTCAGTCATCTTTATGAACAAAATAATGGACAAAATTTCAGCTAATTTTTTTAAAATACATATATATTTACAAAAACATTTATTTCATTAGTACAACCTAAATTAGTATTAGAGTTTTGAGGTGACGGGTGTACTTTAACTGAACTGGACAAACACTGTTACGTGTGAGCCAGATTAGAATTGATTCTTTAGGAAAAAAAATAGCTTGGTCAATGACATCAGTTGGGTTCAAGTGTAGTTATTTACGTGGCTTACCACTTATACCCTTTAATGCTATAGTTTCAAGGGTACTATTAACTATATGAGATTATGGCTGTGTTAATACACTAGTGGCAATAATATTTTATTATCCCCGTGAATTAAGAGATACAGTGATTCTTAGTTATTGATTGTTGCTACTTTGCTGGAGAGTGGGAAAATTGACCATCAAAAATACTTGTGCCATGGGTCTTTTAAAACCTTAAGACTATATATTAGTTTTGGGTTCCAAAAAGTGAAACTATCTTCAAAACAAAAATGTTTAATTTGTTCTGGAGCAATGTCTAATAGTAAATTTTGTTAATATTTGGGAAATTGCTTTGTTTGCATTTTAAAATCAATTATTTTTTTTTTGCTTGTAAAGCCAGGTGAGCAAAATGTACATTAATCTACCATTTTTGAGTTAAGTGCTTCATCTATTGACAAAAGTTAGTAATAACAGCCCTGTATATCTAATAAATTGGTACAGTCATATACTCTCCTGTGAGAAATCATCAGATTAGAACCCTCTTTACGTTATATGTTACTATGAAGTGGGAGGGCTTCCAGTTGTGGGCATTCACCCTAAAGTTGAAGGACCCATTACCATTACTTGGCAGGTGACATTTAAGACCAGCTACATTACTGGTAGGAGTGTATCTGATAATAAGCTTATTTGGCCACTGGAGAATCTACTAAAGTTGGTATCATGTAGCTATCAATTGGCATTGTTACTGTCAGTTGTACTACTGTTTGCTTTATAAACTGAGCCTTATGAGAGGCAGCCCATACATCTTTGTTTGTTAAATAAACTGTTACATGTTAAACCTAGAAACTGCTCATCTTGGTATATGTTCTGTTTGTCAGTGAAGAATAAAACATTAAAAATTTGTTAGTATCATATACCATTACAAATGGAAGCAGCACCTACACCTTGACATATAGATCATTTAGCATTGTAACTTCTCAGGTACATAAACCACCTTTATTAGCAACAGCAAAATCTCTGTACTCTCCAATATTTAATTTTATGAAAACCACACATCTTTATTGAAAATAAACTGTACTCACTGAGTCCTGAGTGAGTATATACCAAAGTAAAGTGAAGTACTAACAAGAAAATATTGGTTTGCTAGTTTAAGGATTTTTTTAGCTTGATGCAAGTAACTAAAAATTGTGAGATACAGCATTTTGTATTTGAATACTTATTTAAGTATTTAAAAATTACACAGTTTTGCATTCGCTGTTTGTATCATTTTTAGTTACAGTAAAATCTCTCATGCAATTTAAAGTGTAGCTGTCACCTAAAACTAATATAAATTTAGGTTGTACTAATGAAATAAACATTTTTGTAAATATATATGTATTTAAAAAAATCTATCTTTATACAGCATTTTTGTATAAAGTATTAGAGTTTTGAGGTGACAGGTGCACTTTAGAAGCATTTGCTGGAGTAAGAGCAAGTGACTTGATTATTTGTCACAGATAATTAGATTATCTTGTTCACTGGTCATTGTATAATCCCAATATCTTTGTTTTTGCAGTCCTGCTGCCTTTTCAAATGCTGATTGTGTCATCGGGTGCCAACAAGTAGCAGGGATTTACTGACTTTGAAATGATCTATTACATGAATCATGTTACATTGTGACTCTGATTACTGGAGCAAATATTTAAAGCTGGACACAACATTTCACATTTCCTGTTCCATACAATACATTTGATTTAGACTTAGTTATTCATTAACTTACATATGTTTCCTTGTTATTATTCATTTAGTTCCTTGAATGTGTTATACTTTCTACAAAGCTTCAAAATTATATTTTAAATTAAATATCTTATTGATATGAAGTAATAGTGAATCAGTAAAACTGCTCTGGCTGTTATAGTATGGTAATGTTAGTTCAACATTGTGTATGGTCTGTTGTGTGTACCATGAAACCTGTTACTTAGGCCAAGGCCACACTGGTTGATTTGTATCTGAGGTGTTTTACTTAGACTCATTGATGTCTATGGTGCAGAACAAAATAGCCTGTATGCATTATTCAACACAAAACAATTCATTCTATTTTTTCAGATTAGTTAAAAACAACCAATGTAGCCCTGGTATAAAAAAGAACTGAACTGCTGCTGTGATTCAGATTGTGCTTAATTTAAAGTTTACTTTCTGGTAAGCATTGTCATTGCAACAAATCACAAGTATTATGATTCTGAACCTATTGTCCTACGATGATGTGGTACTCGGTTACTTAGCTATCCACTTCCTAATTGACTCAGTGGGGAGAGGAGATTTGATTCAGCATGCTTACAAGCAAGTTGTACCCTATGTTACAATCAAGGAGGAGGACTAGAATCACAAAATGGATTTCTATCTACTGCTTGCCATAACTGATATGCCAAGACTGATGATATCTGTAGGTAGGTATATTAAAATACCACAGTGATGCCCAACCTATGGTCCACAGGCCATATCCAGCCAGTGACATGGTGCTATCCGGCCCACGGTCTGAATTCCAAAGTCTGAATTGTTGCGTATAAGTGTGAATTCACCAGCTAAAGTCAGTCGCATTTTTATTTTCAGTCTGGATCTTTTCATCATGATATTCTTCATCTGAAATCTTTACAGCTTCATGCTTGCTTGAAAACCCACCACTAATTGTCATGATTAGGAGGTTACCTGTCTAAGGACAAATGGCCTCATTGACTAAAGGCTGAATCGTTGTATAAAGCTCTGAATTAACATCTATTCACCACGTCCCCATATTTGCTTATTGAGCAAACTTTGAGATGTGGTAAATATGCAACCAATTTGGGTGACTACGATAGTCGCAAACTTACGGAGCTCTTTGTATCAGCACAGGTACTTGTACTATTGACCATTGGCAGAGTGTGTTGAAGGAGCAAATGTGACTAGGTGTACTGCTCCAAATTCGTCCATTTCATTTTGCCATATTAGAGTGGCAAATTGGGGGGATAATGGCATGGTTCCGCATTCTACTTCTATCTGATACATTCAGCTATGGTAGGGAAGCCAAAAAGAAATAAGTATCAAAAATATGGAACATAGTAGTATACAATGACATTAAAAGTACAATACTGCAATGCCTTCATAACAAATATGCCCCTCTACCCTCATTTGTCAGTATTAAATCCATAATAGCTTCCTTTCATGTTGCCTGTCTTAAAAGTAAATGCTTTGTGGATGAAGCACACTTTATGGGAAAAGGAAGACACATGAGGCTCCTTGTGCCTCTCAAAATGCTGCATTTATGGGATATTCAGTTTTGTTATTGAGACAGTCTTTACCTGTACTATAGGACAAGATCAGACACAAGCAAGAGGACACCTCTAGTGGAGAGGTAGTTAATGCTGTATTTAAGTAACATTATGACAATTATATTTATAATGGAAAATGTATGCATTCATAAAAAAACCTCTTGCATTTCATTGCATAAGAGAATTATGTGGTTATGGAATATCAGTTCTGTTTGTACTTGTCACTTGGCATTAAAAACTCTGGTGTTGGAGCCTGCTGGATGTGACAGTAAGTCAAGATTTAATTTTATATTGAAATGCTTTTTTGGCAGAATGAGGGCAGGTTAAAATATGAGGTAAATTAATTATATTTTCATGAGATATAAATAACTTTACCAGGGGTGTTTGCAAAAGTCGAAAAAAGTTTTTCAACTACCAGTAGTTAATGCTAGAGAAACAGCCTATTTTTATCGATATCACCGTTTTCACTTATTAAAGCTGTTTTCAAAAGCATTCGCCTGCTTCAGGATGGTGTAAAACCATTATTCCCTGTGGAGTTAGTCCTGCCACAGTTTAAAAGATTTCTCCTCACAGAATATCAATACTGATCTGTAATGGAAGGTGATCTTAATAGTAAAACAGTGCATAGTTGGCCACTTTCAACTGATCTTTATTTATAACAGTTGTTTTCAAGGACAAAAATTTTTTATTGAACCAATATAAATCAGCAAAAATAAAAAAGTACAGGGAAATGAAAATTAACAGCGAAACAGCACAAAAGAAGTCAAAATGGTTGAATGGTCTCGGTAAATATCCCCCGTACAAGTTTGCCAATGTATATTTATTTATCTAAAGTTTTTTATAGTTTAATATTTAGTACTAATTCATATTTAATATATTAATATAACTAGCATTTAAAGGTAAATGAAAATTAATATTTTGTGTTCTTGTTCATCTATTTATAACAAGATTGCTGTACAATAAACAATATGCCTAGGTTTATTATCTAATTGCATGCAAAACTGCCACCTTCTTCAGTGCAATAAGGTCTTTTAAACCAAGGTCATTGTTTCTATATTGGAAAAACTCAGATGTATTTTTGCATTGATGAAATGTACCAGCCCCTCTGTTCTTGTGTAAACACATCTCCAAGCCATAAAAGTGGATGTTTGATTTTTGTTGACTTCACAGAGGATCTGGCTGAAGTAGATGGATGTTTTTTTCTAACATGCGTTCTTTACTATTACAGAACACCTAGATTTTTTTTTTTTGGGTTCTGTGACTGTTGCAAGGGTTAATGTTACTTTATATCTGTGGAAATTCATAAGTTCCCTTTACTCCAAACAAGTTTGCCATTAAAACCAAGAACTAAAAACATCCACTAAGGGAATTTTCCTTTTTAGGTTTCTATAAACTAGATAAGGATTAGTGAATATACAAACATAGGCTATGTGGCTTTAGGACAGTACTAAAGCTGTATGAAACAAAATCAAAAAGTAATGCATTAAACTCTGTTACAAATGAAACTAATTAAAAAATGTGTGTTCACCACTGATATATTTATTGTTTACAATTTATTTCCCTGGTTAGCTCTTGATTTCACGTTGAAGTGAATAGATGTGAATGGACATGTTGCTGTTACTAGATATGCTTTCTAAACCAGTTCAGTGTGGATTTTTGTAAAGATTTTTTTAAAATTCTAAATGCAAACATTTTCATAGAGAAAACTTTGCATCCATTACTGTTGGTCCATTTATCCTTAGAAAGATTTAGCCTTATATCACCCTCAACCTAGTGTATATTTAAGTTGCTTTTACAGTAATGTATTATGCAGTGCATGGTCATTAAGAAGGCCTTTATAACTTTATATTGTTATGAGCTATATATACTCACAATTTGAAAGAAAGTAGGGCTCTTCTACTTTGCAAATTGCATGAGTGGAAAACAATGGCCAGCATGAATCAAATGTATTATTATATTTAATCATGCTGTTTATTTTTGTTATTCTTTTTAGGGCCTTAAACATGGGAGGAAAGTTGAGCAAGAAGAAGAAGGGATACAATGTGAATGATGACAAAACTAAAGATAAAGACAAAAAGGCAGAGGGAGCAAATGCAGAAGAAGAAGGGGCACCTAAAGCCAACGAGGATACTCAGCCTGCAGTTGATAATGCAGAAGCAAAAGAAAATAATGATGCAAAGAATGAAAAGGATGCACAAGCCACTGCTGAAAACAAAACAGAAAACAAGGAAGGTGAGAAAGAAGCAACGAATAAAGATGCTCCTCAAAAATCAGAGTCAGAGAAAACAGAGGTTTCCTCTGATGCTAAAGTTGAGCCACAGAACAAGGAACAGACAGTATCAAAACAAGAAGAGCAACCAGCTGCAGCTCCTGTCCCAGCTACCAAAAGTGAAGGGACCAAATCCACTGAACCCAGTACTGAGACAAATGTTTCTCAGGCTTCAGAAGCACCAGCACCAAGTAAAACAGATGAAAAGAGTAAAGAGGAAGGGGAAGCCAAAAAGACTGAGGCTCCCGCTTCAACAGAAGTCAAAAGTGAGACCGCCCCAGCTTCAGACTCAAAACCTAGCTGTGAGACTGCTCCATCTTCTGTGAAGTCTCCTGAAACTGAAGCACCTAGTTCTACCACTAAGGCCTCTGAGCCTGCAGGACCAGCTGAAGAAGTTAAAGCTTCTGAGATCCCAGCAGCTAATTCTGATCAAACCGTAGCAGTTCAAGAATAAAATGGACAGCTTGTTTGAGACAACCACTTAAAACAACCTACGATGATGTTTTCTTCTTTGATTTTGATTATTTTTTTCAGCTATACTAACAAACTTGATTTAGTTTTGAAATAAGTACATAAAATGCCCAAAAGGATATAAATATCCAACATAGTATTTTTGTGGGAAAATGTACAAAATACACATTCCGCCAAATGTCAATTAAAAAATTGTAAAAGAGTATGTGGAAGCTTAGAGAGTAAGATGTTTGTGAGTAAAATTAATCTTCTACATCATAACAGCAGATTTTAAATAAATCAGTAGCCAACATCACATTTTGTTTTCACCTTCTGCAACAAAATTGCAGGAGGAATATTCTTGAATTTGCCCACAGGGCTTGCCAAGGCAATCAGACCTTTTGACGAGAAGACTTTTTTATTTGCAGCCAAATTTTTTTCTCTTTTCTTTAAGTTTTTGTTTGGTTCTGTTCTTTTTTTTTTTTCAAATACAGTGGATAATGGCCAAACTTTTTCAACACAACCCACTTAGCTGTCTCTTATTCCTCTCCAGATGTTTTTGGAGTAACAAGCATCCTCATCCTACTTAGTCTATCTAGATTTCTCATGACGAATTAATGCATGTCTGTGGTTGGGTGCACCTGTAGTTCTGTTTATTGGTCAGTGGAAATAAAAAAAAAAAAAAAAGTCTGCGTTGATTTGCAGTTCCAGTTTTTCTTCCATTGTATGTCACACAGACACCAACACAACATTCATTGGAAAACAAGTATAAAAAAAGAATAAAAAAAAGTAAATTAAAAAAACAACGGAAGATGTAAAATGGATGCATTGAAAATATATGTTATTGTATAAATGGTGCAACAGTTAATAAAAGTTCAATACTTAAGAATACATTTAATAGTTGAATCAATTTTTTGTACTTCAAAATGATGGGTCCATTTCTACTAGGTTTAATGTCAGTCACTAAGTATTTCATTTCTCTTTTTTTTTTTTTGCATCTGTGGATTAAAATGCACAAATAATGACATGGGTATTATATTGAGAACGTGTGGCTCTTGATATAATATTTGTCATGTTTTTCTTTGATCCTATAAGAATGTATACAAGGACTAATAGAAGCAGAAAGAAAATGCCATTTGGATTGGCAAAGTATTACTATGCAGTACCTGTAAAAATGTTATTTCTTAAGTTGAATTCCTGATTTTGAACTACCTTGTGTTGTTCTTCCCTTTGCTGCCATACTTTCCAATTGGGCCTCTTGGGAAATTCATGAATATATACAGTATATCAAAATTTCCATAGAAAACAGTGGGTGGATTTGGGGTTTGTTTTCTTTAAATAGGTCATGTAGGGATGCAAGCCTTAATTAATTCTAAATCTGTGTGCTTGAAATACCAGATTTAGTACTGTATATGCAATTATTAATTATTACTGTTTCACAACAAAGTTAGTTTTTCCAGTATGTTCTTCTCTGCAAACTCTACTGAGCTGTCTTGGGTCCATGCCCCCTATTAATCCCTGCTCCCCTAATTCAGAGTAACACATCATAAAATTTTGTTTTTTTTTTGCAGTTTGGACTGCAAGTTTTATTGAACAAGTGCAATTCACTATTGAGTAACACTAGGGTATTGCAGCCCAAACTGCCAAAAGAGTGCTGAAACAAGGGTGGCTGCACACAGGAGGACATGCCAACTTTTCACTTCTCATAAGACTCTAAAGGGAAATGAATCCAGAAAGCAACATAATTAAGTTGCCATGTGTAAAATTGTGCAGAATAAATTATAGTCAGCACAGAATATTTAAACCATTGATATTTAAAAGATCAAAAATTTTACATGTCCTTTTCAGTGTTATTATTTCCCACCAAGACACAGTGGAATTACCCTTGGTTGGCTCTACTGACTGCACATATGTATTTAAGCACGATTTACACATCAGTTATGGGATGAAGGGCTGATGGGGTGGTTCTAAGCTCTCTGCTCTTTGTACTTGCAGAGTTTTCAGTCTCAATGTAAAACAGAAGACTCTGGGAGTAAAAGGGTAAGCCTAGTAAAGTTAAGCATACAAGCCAGCCTGTGACAATAACTCCCAGTTAAGTGACTGAATTGTTTATTAACCTAAAGGTTTGCTTTTACTCTTGTGGATTCAAGATTTTGACTAGATTGTGATACTCATTTTTAAAAAATGGTAAAACACACATCTTAATTATGGAGGTGTTTTGCATCATTTAAGGCAGGGGTCCCCAAACTTTTTACACAGGGGGCCAGTTCACTGTCCCTCAGACCGATGGAGGGCCAGACTTTGAAAAAAACTATGAAAATCCCTATGCATATTGCACATATCTTATTTTTAAGGAGACCTAAAGTCAAAAAATAAAAAAGTGTTCAAATACTTACCTTATACTGAGCTGATTGATTACAGTCAATTGATTTTAACACTTGTTTTTTTATTTTTTTACTTTAGTTCTGCTTTAAAGTAAAAAAACCAAAGGGGAA
>WMED01028036.1:0-10518 GCA_019650415.1 Pipa parva | reverse complement strand
CCACCCTAAGGTGCAGTGCAGTGCTTACCTGTGTGACTCCACCCTAAGGTGCAGTGCAGTAATTACATATGCAGATCCACCCTAAGGTGCATAATCATAGGAAAGTGCATACATACTAAAACCAATGAGATATCAATACAAATTACTCCTGGACTTAACCATAAAATAGTTACATACTTAAGTGCAATGTTGAACCTTATATTGTAATGGTGCAAATTAAGCTGTATTAATGTGTCAGTCTAAAATTTTCCTTATCCCCATATTTAGTGCAGATCTTCAACATTTTTATTCATCGATGCCACTGCGCCAGGGAAGAAGCTATTAGCGTGTCTGTTAGTTTTAGTTTTAATTGATCTAAACCTTCAACCAGAAGGTAATAATTCAAAAAATGAAAGGACGGATAGAAGAATCTTCCAAGATCTTACTGTCCGCTTCAATGATCTCTTATTGTAGATGTCGATTGAAGTGTCTGTAGCTTATATCCAATAATCACTTCTTCCGCCTTGACTATTCAATGGAACTTATCAAGCTCATGCTTGGTAGATGACCCAAATCATGTACTCAATGCAGTGATCAGGATAGATTCAATGATTGCTGTATACAATTGTTTCAACACATTTTGTGGTAATTTATACTTGTTTAACTGTCTTAAAAAACAGTCTTTCCTGTGCCTTCTTAATGATGATTTTTTGTCCAGTTTAAGTCACTGGGTATGTACTGTATGTATATATGTAGGTATAATGTATGTATAATGTATGTATAATGTATGTATAAGGTATGTATCATTTTATTTATAAAGCGCCACAAATTTACGCAGCGCTGTACAATTCAGTGATACAAGTACAATACAAACAAGGGAAAAGTGCATTAAACAATACAAGTAAAATAACACAAGGATACTTCACTTTAAGTGCCAGGTTGTGGTTAACACATTAGTTTGGTGGTCCCTGCCCCATAGAGCTTACAATCTAAGTGGGAGGAAGACTTACACAGATAGGACAATAAGAGCTGTAGCATGCGTTGAGAAATAGGTCAATAAATGCAAATAAATAGATCAATATAGATATAGATAAATACAGTGAATAAATAGATCAATATAGATATAGATAAATACAGTAAATAAATAGATCAATATAGATATAGATAAATACAGTGAATAAATAGATTAATATAGATATAGATAAATACAGTAAATAAATAGATTAATATAGATATATGAACGAAGGGGGGGGGAACAATGTTATGTGGAAATTATTAAAAAGAAAAACAAAAAAAAGTCCAATTTTCAGTCCCAGAAAAAATCCAATGGTGAAAAGTGAGAGTTGACTGCAGCCTTCTCAATACACAAGTGTGCTTCAAATCACTTCTTGTACCACAACGTAAGAAAAAAGCTGCGAAAAAGCACAAAACAAAGGCACTAAGTGCCTTATTACAAATACTTCAATAATGTGATATAGTCCCAAAATGTGCCAAATAGGTGTGATGAGAAACAAAGAAAACACCCTTGAATGTGATGTTCAACATATGCTCACCACAAATGCTATACAATGTTGCCTTTAAAACCATTGATAAGGTGTGACCCTTGTAACCGTTGAATGGTATTCCAAAAGATCCAAATGAACTTGATTAATATGGTTTGAAACACCCAGCACTCTAACAAGTACTTCAGGGAAGAACGTTATCCATTACTGAATGAATGGGAGTTAGGCTGATCCAAATTAAACGTCCAAATGTATTGATTTAAAATGAGATGAAAAGACAGGGAATCTGCTCAATAAGAAACAACTATATGGGTACTCAATGAGCATTTTGCAAGTACTGCTTCCTCAGGAGGGTATAATCAAAGTCTATGATGATCTTTGATTATACCCTCCTGAGGAAGCAGTACTTGCGAAACGCGTTGAGAGGTATACATTTTAATTGGTTTACTGATTTTCTGGCTGTATGGCTCAATTGTTGGGTTGCAGGTTACACTAAAAAAATCAGTTGCTATTATTCATGTATTGCTCATTGAGTACCCATATAGTTGTTTCCTATTGAGCAGATTCCCTGTTAAGGATTTAGCAGTGGAAGAGCTGTGTTTAGGGAAGGAAAGAACAGAGTCAAAAGTCACTCCAAGACAACGAACAGAGCTTACAGGGTTGATAATAGCACTATCCATTTGAATGAAAAAGGTTTGAATAGAATCAGTTTTGGGTGGGAAGATAATCAATTCTGTTTTAGCAAGATTTAATTTGAGCTGGCACTTGACCATCCACGAGGAGATTTACAAGAGACAGTTGGACACCTGTATTTCAGGTGTTAGCACAGAAACGGATAAATAAATTTGAGTATCATTGGCATACAAGTGATATTGGAGACCAAATGAATTGATGATATCACCCAAGGAAAGAGTGTAGAGGGAGAACAGGAGGGGGCCAAGGACTAAGCATTGGAGCACCCCACCCTAAGTGGGACAGGAGAAGAGGCATCATTAAGTTACAGTGATGTCCAACAATTTGACCGATTCCACCTTGGAAATCTCAGAACCACCAATAATATGAAGAGGTTGAATGGTAGGCTTCTTCATAAAGTCCAAAATCATCCACCACCAATATGTCCATATTTAAAAAATAATTATCATAGCACCAACAAAACAGTTCATCAATCCTCTTCCTATAGGTGGCTTCATCTCCATCTGATATGAGACCAACAGTTGTATCATCTGGAAATTTTAAGATTTGCACTGTTGGTTCTGTGGAAACACAATCATTTCTATAAATACTGAACAGAAAAGGTGATATTACACAGCCTTGTGGTACACAAATACTTGTAATCCAAAATTCTGATATAATATCACTTGTTTAAAAATGCTGTTTTTGCCATATAGAAAATTACTCCTTTTATTATAATCGAAAAAGTTGGTTTCTATCCTGTAGAACTCAGCAAAAAGCTTGATAAATATCATGTTTTGCTGTTTTAATTCGTAGAAATGTTGGTAATAAATAATACCTTTTAGATTTTCTATCAGACAAAAGCTTACTGTACAATGAGCTACAAACTTCTTGCACTCAATAGTTACTGGCTTTTAAATGACTTGTTCTGCATTGCAGCTGACTGCCTAGCATTTGCCTAAGGCTAATTTTAGATTGCTTGAAGGGAAACATGTACCTTGATTAGTGTAAGAATGAATCTAGAGGACCAACTAATAACATAACATTTCTAACATTTCTACTTTTCCACATGCTAGTTCCACCTTATTAAAAGGCCAGCTAATTAAACAATTACTGTACCTCAGACCTTTACATTCTACAGATATCATACCATAGGACATATGCAGTGTCTCTTACATTCTCATTACGATTATTAAATATAAGTTGTCTCATCTTTTTTACAGTGGATAAGTTCAAATTGTTATATAACAATGCAGAATGTGTTTGTTAGTAAGGTTGAAAGTAGACATCAAATGAAATTAAAATGCACATAAATGCATTTTCAGTCAAATGAAGCCTTCCTTGTTAGTTTAAAGTCTTTATTGCAAAGTCCAAAAACTTACTAGGACACTACCTAGTGAGGCCTATCCATGACACTAAAAGGGGGTAATTCAGGAAAGAGCAAACTTACCTGGCGATCCTTCGATACATCTCGCTGAGACTGGTATGTGCTCCCTGCTTTCCTGCACGCAGAGATCAGCAAACACTTTAAAGGTACTTCGGCTCGGCAAGGTGACTCAAGTGGTCGCCAAAGTACCTTTAAAGCATTAGCTGATCTCCGCGTGCAGGAGAGCAGGGAGCGCATACCAGTCTCGGCGAGAAGGATCGTCAGGTAAGTTCGCTCTTTCCTGAATTACCCCCCTAAATCCCAAAACACTGTTTGACAAAACAGTGTTAAAAAATTTAACAGCATCTACAACAGATCCAAATTAATTTTACTGTATAAAGTTAAGGAGGAAATTTAATAAAATAAAAAATATCGAACGATATAAATAAATATCGATTTTCCAATATCGTGATGTCGAACGATTTTACCAACATTGAAGTTTTCCATTGATACTATGGATTTTCCATAGTAATAAACAGATTTAAAGTTTCGATCAAATTTTGTGATATCGATATTATCGATTTTATTAAATTTCATTTAGAGTCATATTAACAAGTACCAAATGGTATCTTCTGCATTCTGATAGGTCATGAGCATTTGAAGTTCAGTATAAACTGCTAAGTTTCTGTTCGGATTTTTTCAGTTTTATTTCCTAAAAAAAAATACTTTTGGATTGTATTTAAAATGGCATATTTAATAGTGCTGTATATACACCACCTCCAGACTGCAGAGGGCAGCATCGGTTGGCATAAGGAGATCTACAAAATCAACATTTTTTCTTGGCTGTAACAATAAAAGCAAAGGGAGGAGAGTCCTGGGAATAAAGGTGGGGTCAGCCTGGTGTTTGCGAGTAAGAGCATCTGGAACCAAAGACTACCAGTGTTCAAGACAAAGTTCACATAATGTATTCCTCCCCTTAATCACTGTAGTGTTATCCTGTGATAGGGTAGAACACTGGTCCGCAGTAGATCAGATCACCTTAGGTTCCTGTTCTAATAGACTTTGTCATTTTAGTTATGGTAGTTTCAAGGTCTACTAACGGACCTAGGGAATAATATTGTAAGGGTCAAAATGTCTTCTAGACTGTCCCCTTCACTGAGCACAGCAATACAGTGCCCCAGGTTCCCAAACATTCCTACCAGAGGGTACAAGCAAAACCTGGGAAAGTGGACAAATAGTGCATGAAGATTACACACCCAAGCAGTGGATTACAGGCTACAAGAATCCTGTATCAAGGACACAGGTGCACATCATCATAGAGGAATACACAAAACACAATCCTGATCTATAAGTAAAGAGTAGTTAGCACCAAAAAGGGACATAACTGATTTATTACTGTATTGTTCAGTCTGGTTGTAGGATTTCTAATTATTTATGTTGGGTTGATCTGATTGTTGCATTCAACTTCATTGAATGTTTAGTAAAATCGGGAGCAACATATTCACTGCTGTTAAGAAAGAAATTGTGTATTTGTTGTATGTATTAGGCCATATGGAGATCCCATAGACCATCAAACTCTTGGAGCTTCATTAGGTGCAGTATTTATTATTGCTTAAGTGGAAGAAATTGGAACCTTCCTCACATTGGCATTATTCAAACACAAACTGGTATTTCTACCTTTCTGATCATTCTCATAATTAATTCATGTGATTTTTGTCAAGAGAAAATAAGAATGGCATACAAAATGTAACATTTAGATATCTGAATAACATGAGGTTCTCAGAATGTGATGTAAAATATTCCCCAGAAATTACATTTGTATGTTTTTTTTTTAATGATCAAATACTGATTTTGCCATGCTCCATATGAGCTAGACCAGGGGTCCCCAAACTACGGCCCCCTGTGTAAAAAGTTTGGGGACCCCTGAGCTAGACCATTACAGGAGTTTATCAAAAGATTCAGTGAAGAATCAAGACTATTGAAGAACACAAACGCGCGTTATCACAAAAACATTTTCCAGAATTCACAGTAGATTGTTGATAATAATCAGCATTTTTGTGGTTTCTAGATTTTGATAGGTTAAACTAATATTTATCTAATAAAGAGGTGGTGATTTACAGAAGTTCAGACACGAGCTGGGATTTTCTGGGGAACTGGCACCATTTATTTGGCTCACACTTACTGCCTTTTTGGGAAATCAGGGCACTGTCAATATAACTGCTGATTAGTCCAGAAAGTATTTTCTGATAAAGAAATAAAGTGGTATAATACTATTTTTGTAAGTGGAATTGTCATTATTAACTCTGACTGCAAGGTTTTTCCCTTAGGAAAGGAAAGACGGATTTATTTAAGTTCATTTCTCAATTTTACAGGTGTGATTTATAGCAGCAAATTTGATTTTTTTTTTTATGCTACTGATAGTTTTGTTGCAATATTGTATTTTATACAGGTATATCTTTCCATAATTATCCTTTTGAGTTTAGTCCTAAATTCTATTAAGAAATCTGCATGTTCTGTTTGTCAGCTTTCTTGTATAGTTCAAACATTGGACTGATTTGAAAGGTGTTTTAGCTGTTATAGTAGGGATTAAAGGAGAACTAAAGTAAAAAAAATTATTAAAATACTTACCCTATACAGAGCCGATTGATTACAGTCACAGCATGAGCTGTACTGTAAATAGCTGGCAGCCGATGCTTCCTTCACAGCGCGCTGGCTGACTGCCAAGCAGCATGAAGCTCCTCCCACCTTGTTTCACCTTGGGTGAAAAATGGCTTAAACATCATCACGAGCGTGATGATGTATGAGGCCTGGAAAGGAGAAGAAGGAGCTGCGCACTGGTATCTGTGTCAGCCAGTGCGCTGTGAAAGAAGCATCGGGGGAAGCATCAGGAGCTGGCTAATTACAGCATAGCTCATGCTGTGACTGTAATCAATCTGCTCAGTATAAGGTAAGTATTTTAATACTTGTTTTTTATATTTTTACTTTAGGTCTCCTTTAATGTTAATCAATATGTATTCGATACTTATGAATTACTCCTTGAAAAGGAATTAAAACAGTAAACAGTTAAATATTTCCCCTCTCATTATTAAAGCTATATTGCTAACAATATATATTGTTTATTTTTATGCTGTTGGAAAGCCAGATTCTTCTGTATTAGGTTGGTAAAGAAGGAATTCTACAATTGTTATTAACAGTATTTATCAAGTTAGTCGTTAATATAGAACATCAATAGCACTGGTGACTTGGATTGACTGTTGGATTACAAGGTAATCATTTTGTCAAAGGTACAAAATTTTTTAATAAAAAAAATATGACATGCTATTATAACAGAGGTAATGGCGTCCATTATAACAGAGGTAATGGCGTCTATTCTGTATTAGCCTCAAAAAAACATTTCAGAGAAATTAACTATTCCTAAACCTTAAATGAATATGAGATAAAATATGAAATTTGATTATGATGGAGGAAACATTCTGGGGGTTATTCCCTAAAATCCAAATTCAACTGTCATATTCTCAAACAGCGGATTCCCATAGCAAATCTGTGACTGTGACAATTTTCCCATAGCAAATCTGTGACTGTGACAATTTTCCCATAGCAAATCTGTGACTGTGACAATTTTTCCATAGCAAATCTGTGACTGTGACAATTTTCTCATAGCAAAGTCGCGACTGCGACGATTTTCAAAGTTGCAGCTGCGATAATATTTCCTTAGTAAAGTCGTGACTGTGACATTATTCTCATTATAAAATTACGACTGCAACAGTAGCAGTCT
The DNA here is from genome assembly GCA_019650415.1 of Pipa parva. Taxonomy (NCBI): domain Eukaryota; kingdom Metazoa; phylum Chordata; class Amphibia; order Anura; family Pipidae; genus Pipa; species Pipa parva. The sequence goes on along the minus strand of WMED01028036.1, from coordinate 3,224 downwards.
ATTGCGACTGTCTTTAGCTGGCGAATTCGCACCTATATCAACAATTCGAACTTTAGCGAGTAACCCCTCTATATTTACAATATATATATATATATATATATATATAGTATATATACTACAATTTCCCCATAGTAAATTTGCAACAATTTTTTAAAGTTAAGATTGAGACAATCTTCCCATAATAAATTTGCAACAATTTTCTCATAATAAAGTTGCAACTGTGACAATATTCTCAATATAAAGACATGACTGCAACAGTAGCAGCCTATTGCGACTGTCTTTAGCTGGCGAATTCACACCTTTATGCAACAATTCGAACTTTAGAGAGTAACCCCCTCTACATTTAGGGGGTTATTCACTAAGGTGCGAATTCGGCTGTCGAATTCACAAACAGCGGATTCCCATAGCAAATCCGCTACAATTTCCCCATTGTAAAGTCGTAACAATTTTTTAAAGTTAAGATTGAGACAATTTTCCCATAATAAAGTCGCGACAATTTTCCCATAATAAAGTCACAACTGAGACAATATTCTCATTATAAAGATGTGACTGCAACAGTAGCAGCCTATTGCGACTGTTTTTATCTGGCGAATTCGCACCTATACGCAACAATTTGGACTTTAGTGAATAACCCCCTTTAGTCTTATATGCTTTAAATGCAGTTGGCATATGTAACAAACAGACTGCAGAAAGAGGTACTGCCCAAGGCTTTATGATCCATCTTATGTTGATATTTCTAGAACGTTTAAAAGAATAATGGGAGATTTAAGTAAATGTTTTTACCGCTCTGGTATTAATTTCTTTTCATGAAAATCAGATTATATAACTTAAGAGATCATTTAGGTTTAATTCATGTTGGCAAGAAGGCTCTACCACGGAGAGTGAGAAAAAACATTTAAATCCCACAGAGGAACAGTTGATGTTGAATGCAGAAAAGATTTGCTTCTTTTACAGTAATGGGGAATTTTAAATTCACATACAAAATCTGAGTATCAGTTTTATGAGATTATGGTATTCATGCCTTGATACTTTATAATTAGTAAAAGAGATGTAGACATGGCCTTAACAAACAGAATATGCAGTTTACAGATGAAACTACTACTAGGAAGAGATGTTACAGGGGCCCTGGAATGAGCTGAGAATGTATGCTTGTCGCTGTTTCATCATTTCCTGATGTGCCAGATGTCTCAGTTTTTAAAACTACTGTATTTGCTGGTGTATAAGACGACTTTTTAACCCCCGAAAATCATCTGAAAAGTTGAGGGTCGTCTTATATGCCGGGTGTCCCTCTTCTTACCCAGCTCCTCACAGGAAGTTTAATCAGTGCTGGGGAGAGGAATCGTTATAGTGCTCAGCTCAGTGCTACAGCACAGACAGCACTGATTAAACCTCCTGTGAGTGACAGAAAGTGTGCTGGGGAGAGATATCACTATAGCTCACAGACAGCCGGCAAGGAGGAGCTGGGTAAGGGGAGATAAAAGGAGGGGGGGGGGGGCGAGCACTAAGATAGCGCCCCCCTCCTTCAGAGGGTAGTAGGAAGGAGAAGGCGGCACAGATTGGGAAGGGGTTTGTGGGGGCAGCAAGTGTGGGAGGGGTAGTTGTGGGGGAAGCAAATGTGGGAAAGGGCTTGTGGGTGCAGCACATTGTGATGGTGTTCTGATAATATTAGTGACAGGGAGGGCTGGGCAGGCAGGGAGAGCTGACCAATCCAAGCAGGATTTGCATTGGAAGAGGGGTAGTCTTATAAGGCAAGTATATTCCAAACTCTATATTTATACTTGAAAAGTTGGGGGTTGTCTTATACGCCCAGTCGTATTATACGCCGGCAAATACGGTAAATAAACACTGAACAGTTAATTCCTGGAGACCTACAAAGGATAAAAACTCTCTGTTGTTTCATCTTTCATGTCAAAATCACTTTCTGTGTAACAAAACTCTTCGCCTGCACTATTGACTTACCTGCTCTACCACTAGGCTAGCGAGCCAAACTTTTAGGGGGTTATTCACTAAAGTCAGAATTGTTGTGTATAGGTGCGAATTCCCCAGATAAAGACAGTCACAATAGGCTGCTACTGTCACAGTCGCATCTTTATAATGAGAATATTGTCGCAGTCGCGACTTTATTATGGGAAAATTGTCGCAATATTAACTTTAAAAAATTATCGCAACTTTACAATGGGGAAATTGTAGCGAATTTACTATGCAAATCAGCTGTTTGCGAATTCGACTGTGGAATTGGCACCATAGTGAATGACCCCTGCAGAGATTTCAGACTTTCTTTCCTGATTTCTCTTATTCCCTTTATAATGAATACAGCGCTGCAGAAAGTTTAACATTTTGTCATTTAGAGCTAATTGTTATGCCTTTATAATAGACATTGTTGAAAAAATATGTTGTTGTTGAAACAACACAGGAGGATTTAGTCATGTCCAGGACAGCTGAAACGTTAACTATGTTTTTTATTATTTATTAAAAGAATCCAACATCAATTCTGTGCAAGATGAGATTTCATATAAGGCCTCACTAGTTTGTTTCAGGGTCAAATCTTTTCTGACTCTTCAAATCAGATTGATATTCTTGTTTTTAAGGCAGGGCATTAAGTATTAATATTTCTGGACAGCAGCTCAGACCAAGTCAAATAATGATTGCAGTAACTTACGGGAAAACGAGCGGAAATAGAAAATCAAACAGAGACGATATCACTGCTTAAAGAGAAACTTTCTGTAGAAAAAAATACCAAGTAGTAGTGATAGGGAAAAATGTATTTACTGTAAATGTTCAAGAGGAACCTGACCATGAGCTTACATAGAAACGTTATACAAATATAGAGGTTTGTATGTATAATTTTACTTATAGAACGCCACAAATTTACACAGCGCTGTACAATTCAGCACTTTAAGCGTTGAGTTGTGGTTGACAAAAGAGGTTGGAGGCCCCTGCCCCATAGAGCTTACAATCTAAATGGGAGGAAACAAATAGATGGGTAATAAGAGCTGTGACAATGTGTTGAAACACAAGTCCATAAATAAATATAAATATTAAGCATAAATGACTAGGTATTAAAGAAAAAAAAAAAATATATATATACATATATACACATATAAATCAATGAGTAATATAAGTGCTAGTGCTCCAAAAGGTAGGATTTCAGTTTGGCTTTAAAAGTACAGAGGGAATATTCCTGGCGAAGATAAAGGGGTATAGAATTCCAGATGTGGGGGCAG
>WMED01028035.1:0-10518 GCA_019650415.1 Pipa parva | reverse complement strand
TCTATCTATCTATCTTTTTATCAAAGCCACGGTGTTTGCACAACTAAGGAAGGGAAATTATTTTAACATAACCGACTTGCACTGTTATAACAATGTTCTCATCCAACTATGATGAATGAAATTAGTACTGGAGAACTATCATGGCTAGTCACTATTTATTTTAACTTTCTACAACAGAAACATCTAGCTCAGACAGACATTAAGCTTTTCTCCCTGGGATATTCATAATGTACCATTGTCATTTGTACATGTCAAACCCTGTAAATAATTCCCTACCCACTGGACTTTTAACACATCACATAACCTTTGCTGACACATTTTTTTTTGACAAACAGATTACATATAACTAGTCTAATTAGGAGAAGCCTGTCTGTTCACATTATAAGTGTGAAAAGCCATAAAAGCAGTGGCTTCATTTCACAGACCTGCCATATCCTGTCTGTAGCTCTCCTCTTATGGCTGGTGTTGATGTGAAAATTGGCAAGGGATGCACAATAATGTAGTATATGCCGTCTCACTTAGAATGTGCGACAGAGAAGTATCAAAATGTTTCAACATTATGTTTTTAAACAGGAATGGTGAGTGATGGCTGCTTTAAGTTATAAACGGATAGTTCTGATGTCATTTCATTTTGTAGGAAGTAATTTACAGAATGGTTAATGCTTCCTTTGTGCACTGTGTATTATATAGCCTCATTCCGAGCAGGAAAACAGATTTATGTTATAATTTATATGTGTGGGAGCTGGCATGCTGGCAAAGTAAAATATCACCATGAAACTAAAATAAAAAACAAATTATCACTGGCCATGAGATCATGCTAGTCTTTATCAAGTAATAATAATAAGCAAAACATCCCTCAGCCATGGGTTAGCCTTGTTTTGCCACATAAAACATTTCTTTTTTTGCAGAATGGTTGGTAACATATCCCTTTGCATGAATGAAGAACAATGCATTGTTTGTCTGCTTTCACTCAGCCACAGATTTTGAAAGACTGCAGCTCTTGGATTACGCCATATCTAATACAAACAGAAACCAGTTTAGCAAGCTACTTGATCCGCTATCACATGATCCAATGGACAAGACAGAGACACTGTAAGACAATTGGCTCACTCAGACTACAGTATCATGTATGCAAATTTCGATAGCGCCGCAAGAATACAGCGCACATTACAATACTAGAAACACTGTATTCATTCACCAGGGTACCATCAATGTAAACACATAAATTCAGAATAAGAATTCCTGACGTGTTTGTTGGGATACATGCATTTAGGATGCCAACCAGCCTGATCTTTTAGCTGCCCTTTATATGGCAACCTAGGACTTACTATTTAATTCACATAGGCACAAACAGAAAAGCATAGAAATGATCCCCAATATTTTTCTCACTGGTACAGTATACTCCCTCATACAAGGACAAAGTGAATCTTAATGGCAAAATTTCATCAAAAACTTACACAATAAAATCTGATAGATGAAAACAGTATAGCATCTGAAAGCATTAAACAATAAGAACTAAACACAAAGTTCCTGTGTCATTTACTTACATCAGCATAGACAAGATACTTTCCCGGGTCATCAAAAGACAACGTGCACAGGGTAAACCTATTAACATTTAAAATGTGTTTTTCTGAAATGATCAAAATATTGTATAATTTGCATAAATGAAGCTAACTCACCTTACACTGCAGGTTAAGACCATTAGAGAAGCCCCTGTAAAATCTGAGAGGGTCAGAATTTTCCTATATAATAAATATGAAGATCCAATATATATATATATATATATATATATATATATATATATATATATATATATATATATATTGGTGAGTAGCACTTTAACAGGTGGATCACACTCAAGTTCACAACATCCAGCTTGATATATTATTTGTATGCAAGCAAGTACATAGTGTGCATTCAAACTCTTTATTCCTTGTCTGGCCTGATGTGACAAACTGATGACATTGTGTCCTTTCTTATGATCAGTCATGCCTGTATGATGTCATTAAGAAAGAGACGTTATAGTGACATTGTTATAGTTATATAGTATAGTATAGTGAATTATGGGAAGATTACTTCACTTCAGCAAATTTGCATTACTACACATCTGCTACTGTTCATCTGATTATCCTGTTGAATAGGGTCCGACTGCGTTCCCTTCTTTGCCAAGGGAATGTGTAGTTCTGTCCGACTGTAGCAAGCATATAGCAAGGTGAGAGACTTTTATAAATTAGCCCCTAAATGATTTAATAATTAGAGAATCTGGCAACACATGTATTGACCAAACTCATAACTATCTACAAATCCGTTCATTCAGACAAATACATATAAAAGCATGCCGGCAACAGAAAAGACAGGCAATTAGTTGAATGCACAGAATAACTTATTTGAGCAAAGTTAAAGATAAAATCAACGCACGCTGCAACATTCATCTAATTTTCAATCCATAGCACCCATTTACATATACCTGTATATGTAAACCAAAGGAACATGCTACTCTAAACACAAACCCATCAAAGCTGTTTTTAACATTAACCTAATTTAGTCATGAGAGTTACTCCCAATTTGTTTACTTGAGATAATACTTTTCTAATAAAGATGGAACATGTATGTCATGAATCAAGGGGTGCTACAATGAGATTTGTAATAAGACAAACAGAACCCAAGCAGTCCAAACTATGCACAATTGAAACATCAACCTGGAAATGTCCATCAGAGATTAAGAAAAGGTCTACTGCAGTAGGATATTCAAACAGCTCTCTGCATCTGCATGGACTAGCAGCAATTTGAGACCTTCAGTTTAATGTATGCCATAAGCGCTATTTTCAGATGTATGAAGTGAGACTCGCCATCTTGCCAATTAAAGCTAGACATGAGACAACAGACAGTGCTATGGTCAGTGGGTTAAAACCTAGGAGCCTTAAAAAAGGGCCAATTGAAAGGTTATTTGACAATAGCTGCAAGAATTCTGTCTCTTAGGACTGCCATTCCACAGCCACTAGTGAAAAGATAGGGAATTTCCAGTTTTAAGCCCCCTTGTGATGCTTCATCATGCGCTTCTCTTTTATCTGTTTTCACCTGGGGCCAGGCTGAGCTGATAAACATAGCCTGTGGATTTTCAAGTTTGAAGCCAGGTATTCCTGAGAAATATTTAATAGATGTTCTTGACTTAAATTTGCTTGCAATGGATATCATTAAATAGGGGCAGCCCTACAAAGTTAAAAGGCAGGAGATGCTTTGGGATTTTCATTCGCTTGAAGAGTTATTGGAGCTAGTGTTAATGTAACACTAAACTCTGCGCTGAATGATAACCAAATAAGTAGTGTGCATATAATTACCTTGTTTACAGGCAGCTGTAGTAGTAGGCTTGGGTGCACTACAAAAAGGGATCAAAGCAGTGGGTATTTCATTATCTAAGTGAACAGTCTCTGCTTGGAGCAAAGACACTATAGGAGCTATTGTTAAAACTGATAAAACATTCAGGGGGATTATTCACTAAAGTCCAAATTGTTGCGTATAGGTGTAAATCGACAGTTGAAGACAGTTGCAATAGGCCGCTACTGTTGCAGTCGAGTCTTTATAATGAGAATATTGTCGCAGTCGCGATTTCATTATGGGAAAATTGTCGCAATCTTAACATTAAAAAAATTGTCGCGACTTTACAATGGGGAAATTGTAGCGGATTTACTCTGGGAATCCGCTGTTTGTGAATTTGACAGTCCTTAGTGAAGGAGGGGAATTAAAGGGATTCCCCTCCCGGCGAGAGCACTCAAGTCTCCTCGCCGGGAGGGGAATCCCTTTAATGCGCATGCTGATGTCCGCGTGTAGGACATCAGCATGTGCATAACACAATGTGCGAAGTGAGTCGAACACTACGCGGCTCACTTCGCACATTTGTGAATAAGGGCCTAATACTAATTTAGGTTGTACTAATGAAATAGACGTTTTTGTAAATATATATGTATTTTAAAAAATGTTCCTTTATATAATGTTTCTCTCTGTCATCTTCCCTGTCAGCCTGACTTTTCATTCCTGAGTCAGGTGGGTGGGGCTAAATGATGATTGACATTATAGCTCCTCCATTCACAACCCTGCTAGATCGTGATTTAAGGGATCTGACTGGAGGAACTATAATGTCAATCATCATTTAGCCCCACCCTACCCAACTCAAGAAAGAAAAGTCAGGCTGACACTGAAGATGACAGAGGGAAACATTGTATAAAGGTACATTTTATAAAATACATCTATATTTAAGATATGTTTATTTTTTTAAATTAGTATTAGAGTTTGAGGCGACAGGTGCACTTTAAGGAAAGCAATAATTTAGGCACTGTGATGCTGACAATGAATGTTACATCATACTAAAGTCAGAAAGAGAAACTGGAATGAGTAGAAACTGTTACCTGGACATGTAGAAATAACATTAGTTATTTATTTCAACTCGCCTTTTCTTTCAGATAAACAATCCTAATTACATTAGGGATTATTAATTCTTTATTCTAGGAGAAATTGTACCAAGTGTTAAATATTTCATGGAGTGCAGTATAGAATATCATGTACAGTAACCAGCCTCTACAAGCGTCTACATTTCCCTTCCCATAAGGCTAGGTTCACACCAGCGTATTATGCCCAGTACATAATATACTAGTGTGAGAAGAAAAAGAAAAAAATGGAGAGCGTATTTTTCTTTTGAACTTACCAGCGAAAGTGTGAACGCTCTCTCGGAGTTCACATCACTTTCTGTGTGGTCACATTTTTGGGCGCAGCGTATAATACGCCGGCCAGAATGCGACACACAGCATTCCGGACCCAGCGCATGTGCATCATGCGCTAGTGTGTCCGGAACTAGGCTTGCACTGATCCGTATTTTTTTTTTCACACTAGTGTATTATGCACTGAGCATAATACATTAGTGTGAACCTAGCCTTAGGCTATATACAGTTCCTCATTCTCCTACTTGTAATATTAGACATTTTGTTCTCATCCTCTGCCAATATAGTAGGTTCTCCAATCTCTCAATATTACCATATACAAAGTCCATCATTCCAAACATCTTAAAGCAATAGCCAATTGTATTTCCCTTCACTTTGCAGCAAATATAATAACATTGCCTTTGTATTACTCCACAAATATGCTCTTCCCCATGTCCTTATTGAGCACACTGTCAATAAAACACAGCACTATAAAACCAGAGGTGAGCAATTCATGGAGATCACACATACATAAAAAGAATAGGGAAAATATAAAGGTCAAGTAATGTGACCTTCAACAGGATATATTTTTAAACATGCACAATTAAGAAAACCTCACTTTACGATATTAAAAACTATTAATTCCTGAAATTACCCACATTGCCTTTAGCTTTTAAACTACTGCAGCGGTTCTCAACCTGTGGGTTGCGACCCCGTCGGGGGTCGAATGACGATTTGCCAGGGGTTGCCAAAGACCTTCGGAAATATAGGGTTTGAATGGGATTGCCCAATAATAATTAATGAATGGGGTCGCCAAATCATGGGGAATTTTACTAAAAGGTCGCAGCAATAAAAAGGTTGAGAACCACTGAACTACTGAAATGTGTGGTCTGTGCCCGCTTTACTAACTAATTGCATACCCATCATCTCCTAGACCTTTTGCAATCTGGTTTTCGGCCAGGGTTCACTACAGAGATTGCTCTGTGCAAACTATCTCCAGATTGACAAAGACAAGGGACACTTTTCTATTCTTATCTTCCTGGACCTATTCTCCGCATTTGAAACTGTTGATCACTCCCTACTTGCTCAGATTCTCCATGCGCTTGGCATCCGTAATCAAGCTGTGTCTTGACTGACTTCTTACCTTTGTGATCACTTTGTCTCCCATGCTAATAACTCTTCCTTTCCTATCCCACTTAGTGTGGGGGTGCCTCAAGGCTCTGTCCTTGGTCCCCATCTGTTCTTCCTGTACACGCTTTCCCTGGGTGACATGATCAGTTCGTTTGGTCTTAAATACCACCTGTATGCAGATGACACCAAAATTTACTTATCTGCACCTGCGCTAACACCTGAAGTCAATACTAAAATCTCTAACTGTCTCCTGGCTATCTCCACTTGGATGGTCTCAAACTAAATATTGATATAACTGAACTGATTATTTTCCCACCTAAACCTGGTCCTGCTCCGTTCTTTTCCATTTCATCATTAACCCTCTTACTTCTGCACATTGTCTTGGGGTGACGTTTCACTCTACTCTTTCCTTCTCTAAGCACATTACTACCACTGATAAAAACTTTCGCTTTTTCCTTGGCAAATGTTGCCAAGATCTGTCCATTTCTCTCTCAGGCCACTGCTAATACCCTCATGCGTGCCCTTGTATTATCCCGCTTGGACTATTGCAATGCCCTTCTAACTAGCCTTCCGTTTTCCCATCTTTCCCCACTCCATTGTATTCTGAATTCTGCTGCTAGAATAATCTCTCTCTCCCCCAGAAATCTCCCTCACAATTCCTGCCTGGTCATTGGCTCCCAGTTAATAAATGTATTATTTACTGTATCCTACTTTTGACATTTAAATTGCTTCGCTGTGTTGCCCAATCCTACATACCTTCCCTTGTTTGCTCATATGTGCCTAGCTGTCAACTCCACTCTTCATGAAGCAACCTTCTTCACTAACCCTTCACCAAGACTGTCCATTTTTGTCTTAAACCCTTCTCTCTTGCTGCCCTTTATCTTTGGAGTTCTCTACCCCTCTACCTTCGCCAAGAGCAATCCATCAATATCTTCAAAACTAAATTAAAATCTTATCTCTTGGAGCATTGACACTGGTTTTCATGTCTATATTTTATATTTATGCAACTATTTATCCAAAATTTATATTTTTTATTTTCTTATTTAATTGGCACCTATAGCCAAATGAACTGTAACTTTATGTTACTGCACTTGTTGCCCTCCTATCTGTTTATGTAAGTCTTCCTCCTACTTAGATTGTAAGTTCTATGGGGCAGGGACCTCCATATTCTTGTTTCAATCACGGCCTGGCAATTAGAGTGATGTATTTTCTAGATTATATGCTTGAAATTTACTTCACTTGTTCTTTGTTACGCACTTCTCTTGTCTGTATTATAATTGTATTGTTGGATTGTGCAGCACTGCGTAACCTTGTGACGCCTTATAAATATATACATACATAACAGCTTGGTAAGTATTGATCGAAATAAATCTAGTGATACTTACCACGAGAAACTTCAGGGTGTTCGCCCGATTAAACTCAGAAAAGCCTAAACGGGCTTTTCCGAGTTTAATAAATTTCGTCCTAACAATGGCTATTACAGACTGAAAAATGTATTCGATGATACATACACTAATCATTTAGGGCAAACAGAAAGGAAATGTTGCTATACAAATTAAAGTATGAACGCAGACAAAAAAATTATAGGGCAAAATTTATTAAACTCGTAAAAGCCGTTTGCACTTTTCCAAGTTTAATATCTCGAGAGATGGCTTTGAAGTTTCTCGCGGTAAGTATCATGAGATTTGCCTCGTGCGATACTTGCCGTGACAAACTTTTTTTTATTGAATATATCCATGGAAAGGTAGCAATACTGTATGGCTACCTTTCCATAGATATATTTAATAAAAAAAAGATTTGCTCGAGGCAAATCTCGCGATACTTACCACGAGAAACTTCAAAGCCTTCTCCCGATTAAACTCAGAAAAGTCAAAACGGCTTTTGCAAGTTTAATACATTTTGCCCATTATGACTCTTTTTTTCCTCTTGCTAGTAAGAAAAGTTAAATAGCAGTCTGATATATGGAAAGAGACAGGGAAGAGGGAAAAACTATTACTGTGCGCTGATCCAGGGTATAGTTATCAATGACAGAAATCCGACACCTGGGCCCTAAATTGGTTCTGTCTTATTTTAAGTCCTATAGCCCTCAATCACCATCTGAACATCACATTGGAAGAGAATAGTCTGAGTGAGAAGATATACTTCTTGCACAGGTCACTGTTCTTTACCCGTTCCCAGCCTGTAGAATATGCTGCCATTTAACTGGGGCTTAAAGAGCTCAGAGTACTGGAAAGATGGTCTTATCCAAGCAGATCACAAGTAATGAGTTCTTATTTTATTTCCAGTTCTAAGAAAAAAGTAGTATTTTAAAAGGGTCAGTGATACAATATGTAATGAATACTACATGATATTTCAGCTTACTACTGTATATACTTAAAGATGATATGCGAAAACATATATCACAATATACTTAACGCTCTATTGTATGAAGAGAATTACATGTTGTTATCTTTATCTTTGTCAGGATGGTGCCTGGTAGCTAAAGTGAACAGAGTGGGTCAGTTTGCAACAAGGATCCCACCAAGTATTGGGGACTCTTGGCAACTGTCCAGGTTTCACCCCCTTAAAACTGGCCCTTTACTCAGGAAGCCGATTAGATGAGAACAGGTACTGTGTAGGCCAAATGCTCAATTAGAAAAAATAAATAAATGATTTATGATGTATGACAATTGGGACATATTTATATAAGTCTTAAAAGTTCTATGACCACTTACCTCTGGAGAAACAGGTATCACCTATTTACAAAAGTTTTGATTTCATGTCAAAAGTCGCAAACATTTTTTTTTAATCGAAAGGTTATTTCAACAGAAACCTTTATAAATCCCCCACCCCATGTTCAAAATCAACATTTTGGATGGATTTAATTTCCATAACAAAATGTTGTTTAATAACACTGTATAATAATCACGTAATTCTCTATAAAACTACTTAATATGTTTTCCTGTTTGCTTAGCCACTGGCCAAATGTTTGCTTAGCCACTGGCCAAATGTTTGCATAGCCACTGGCCAAATGTTTGCATAGCCAAATGTGGATCTATTTAGTAAGGGGAGATGTACTTTTCACCACTAAACATTACATTATGCCACATTTGAAAGGGTTTCTCCATATACTACATATACATATTAATATATTTAACACAGTAGACATATACTACCTGGTAATAGGTGTGTAGGTCTACTGTGTTAAATAGTTTGGTAGTTTACAGAACTCCACACCATATAAAAACTAAGAATGAATGAAACATATTCAAGTATAGCTCAGATTTAAGATGGATATCTCTGCATTTCTCAGTGTCTGTGCTGTGGTTCAGTGGAGCGCGGATGTACTTGCATGCTTCGTTTAGTCACAAAGCTGAATATTTTCCTTTGGTGTATTAATACAAATCATGCCATATGCACATTTTCTTTTACATTTGGAATGCAAACACCCACCATTCTTTAAGAGCACTGAGGCAGACATTTCCTAAAATGCTGTTTTTATCCTATGAAGAATGGGAACCCCAAATTCACATTCTGGTAAAGTTACCTGTCTTTGAATTGTTAAAATTAGATGCAAAGCGCAGCTCTTCTAAAGCACATGCATTATGCCCCTGTGTGGATGGTTAGGAACAAGATATATATACATTGCTTTCTATTTATTAGCACTCTTTGTATAATGTCCAAGCAATTTGCTCATATTTCACACCTTATTAGCTTATCAACAAGTTGGCTATACACATGTTGCATCCGCTGCCTGAAGTAGTATGCTGCATTTTATAATGAAAACCCAGTGTGACTATAAAGTAGAATTATGTAGCAGGAATTGAGGACAGAAGAATTGTGAATGACATGTAGTTTTCTAGCACAACAATTACACATTTTGCAGTTTAGTTTAATATCCATATGTTCTACCTTTATTATAAACAAACAAAAACAATTAATTATATTTCATTTGTAATGGTGGGTGGGTAGATATAATATCCAGACAATATTTTACAATTATTTTATTTACCAGCTAGCATCTATGGAGGACCAAAAATGACATAAGTATAAATAAATCAATCAATCAATAAATGAATGAATAAATACAGAAATACATAAATAAATGAATAAATAAATAATGCATACTTAAAGTATATTTTTTAATTTTATTTATGCATTTCTACACTTATTTATGTATTTATTTCCACATTTTTATATTTCTACATTTATTTATTTATTTCCACATTTCTACATTTATTTATTTATTCATTTCTACATTTATTTATTTCTGTATTTCTTCATCCCGTATGTTAATTGAGTGGGCGGTCCTAACCTCATTCTAAAGCATGATTGGTTAGTTTGGTGGGCAGTCCTAAGCGTGATTGGTTAGTTTGGTGAACCAGACAGAAGCAATCGACATTTCAAGTCCCTACAACAACAAGGGACACTGGGGAGAACATAATTACCCTGTGCTGCCACTACCAGACTGAGAGCTGCAGTCCCTGCATGATCAGCTGGCACACGTCTAACTGCTGAACCTCCCACAGCACAAGGAGCCGGGATCGCATGTGACAGCCCCTAATTAAGCAGGTACCGATCCCAACTCGGGTAAAACCAGCAGCCAAGCAGACACACACTAAATACTAAATAAAAGGACACAGAAATGCACTGTACCTGATCCACAGAACAGCCAGCTCACAGAGAATAAAACTATCCACTCAGCAGAGAGGGAGGG
>WMED01028033.1:0-10519 GCA_019650415.1 Pipa parva | reverse complement strand
TGGGAGACTGACGTCACCTCCCTTCATTCATCACTCCGCATGACTTCGCATCCTCCTCTGCCCAACTACACCATACTGCGCATGCGTCAGCGATCGTCGCCGCCCAATTCTTCACCAAGTGTACTTCGCATCTTTATTGGTGTGCGATGAGAAGCGAAGTCGCGACTATTTTGATTCAACAACTGGATTTGTAGAGATATTATTTTTAATTTTGCTTCATGGGGCATTGAAGTGGTGAAGTAAAATAGATGAATACTCGTTCGTTTGTAGGATTTTCAAGTAAATTAGACATTTCCGTGCACACGCATGCCAAATATTGCTAAGTTCTCTTGTGTTCGTGACTGGTGCAGTCGCCCGAACTGTTCGCACTACTTCGGACTTTGGTGAATTCCCCCCTGAAGCTGAAACAAAACCTCTGACAAGGTACAAGCAGCACAGGAATGGTGAAACAGCAGGAATACAAAAGGTGTGACAAAATTGACAAAAATGCTAGAGCACTGAGAAGCAGTGCTCAGCCCCTTTTGAATGTGGCACCGCTGACAACAACCCGGAAGCGCTAGGAAGAAGAGCATCTCCCAGCACTAGCCTGCAGTCAGAGCCGGCAGTTCCCGAGCAGCGCATCAGCTACAAGTGCTGCTCGTGACACTAGAACTACTTCCGATGACCTCTTCTGGTGTGAGGAGGTTGTGTACTGTGGTGGTCTTCCAGGAAGAGGGCAATGCCCATAGATGCAATGGATTAAATTTCTGATCTCTCTAATTTAGTATTGTATCACTCTCAATATACAGATTATATATCAATTTATATATCAATGTGTATCATGCTAATGGGACAATAAAGAAACAAACAAATCAGTTCCTCAAATATTAAAAACTTTATTAATAATTTCTTGATGTTTGGAGGGCAATCAATTAATTCAGCTGCTAATCCTGCTCTCTCACATGTTTTAAAAAATGTATTATTAATTTATGGACAGGAGCTTTATGAGCCCTAATATTGGCCAGGCCGACAGCCTCTTGAGGGCCCCTTTCTCCACTCACTTTCTCTGCAGTTCTCTTCTGGCCATCTGCTTGACGCCCTTCCCAGCTTGCTTTTGCTACTGGGGAAGGTGGCTGAACAACTATAGGCAAGTGGGAGAACCCTGGGACGTAGGTAGGCAGTAGCGGGGTTGGTATGTGAATCTCCCCTGGTTCCTGGTGTTCTGGGTAAAAGTGCACCCAGCTTGCTCCTGCAAACAGAGCTGCTTGTGTCCTGAGACTATTTAAACCAGCTGCAAGCTCCCTTGGTCCAGACAGGCATGTGGGACTCAGTAGGGTCATCCCCAGGAAGTTCAGTTTCTGCCCATTCAACTGTTGTCATTTGCTTATACCAAGGTTCTTCCTGCCCTGCCTTAAGATCTTCATTTAGGCCAAATAATTCATCATCACTGCACATTCCAGCTGCCTGCCAATCACCAAAAAGGGTGGTGTTGTGCCCAGTCATGCTGATGGTGAAACTGGGCCCGATTGGCATGGGGTTATCACTGGGATCTCCCTGTCGTGATTTAAGATCTTCATATAAGCCAAGCAGTTCATCATCACTGTCATCAGTGGACATGCCCACTGCTTGCCAATCACAGAACAGGATGATTCTATCCTGGGATTACTGCTCTGTAATAGAGTCATCGTGTATGTCAGATGGTATCTCTCTCTGAATATTTTTCAGATTTGGGAGTTTCCGGAATCTACTCACAGGCTTCCCAGTCATGCTGATGGTGATGCGACTGAGCAAACCTGCAAATATTGCCATATTTTAATATCGGATAATCTAAAAAAATCGGATAAATCGCTCCTGTATTGCTACTCACTCATTTTCACTTGCTCCTCTCTACTATCTCTTTTAAAGTGACATCATAGCAGAAATAATTGTCATTCCACTAATGTAAACAAAGTCTCATGCCAGGGCTTTGTAGAAATGTTCTGGTCACATGACCAGCTGTTATATGAATGCCAGCATCTGTTAGAAACAGTTCCATTCAACTCTAACAGATTTCCAAAAGCAAATCCCACCTTTTATATAGTAAAAGTCTCTTTCTGGAGACTGATTACTGAGTAATACAAAGAAAGTTAATAACACTTTTTGTAACTGGTTCTCTGCTCCAGTATTGCACTAAATTTTGCATTATTGGAATAAAGAGTGTCATCAGTTACTGATATATATTAAATAAACATCAAGGCTCCCAGGTGAGGAATGCAACCACTGTAGCTGTGTTGTCAGCAACAGGAATGTGGGATTTCATGTGGTGCTTTATCATCCCAAGGGCCATAGGCTGCTGAAGTCCCATATTTTCACATTTATCTTAAATCCCACATTTTTGAGACATCCCAGGTTTTCTTTAAAGGCGCATTGAAGTGCCCCAGGGCCTGAGACATATAACGTTGCTGGAAATTTCGAAACCAATAGCTACTGATAAAATGTTAACATTTTGCTTGTTTATCCAGGTATAGGCCACACATGTTGCAAAATCCCCCTGGGGGATATATAAAAACTCAAAAAGTCTTCTGTTTTTTTCAGTTACAGAATGCGAGAGTGCAGTTTGGGGGGGGAAACTAAGCATTTACCCTACCCTACCTGTTTTTTCCTCCTGTTTTCAAGCCATTGTTTTTATTACAAATTTGACACCTGGAGTGTGAATCCTCTGTCGCACCATGGGGTTTGGGAGGGTTAATCCCAGGCTGCCGAGTCAAAGGATACCCCAGTTTCCCCTTTAAGAAGAACTAAACCTGTGAATGTAATCTAACACCAAGCAATGTACTAATGCTTGCGAACTTAACCACTACTGTAGAAATGACCAAACACCCAGATACCAGTCACAAGTCACTAAGCGCTCTGATGTGCAAGTCCTGGTACGCAGAAATAACGCAGCACCATCTGCACATACTTGAATTGCTGATGAACCTATGGAGGCAGTACTTAGCAAAGTGAGTGATGTAACAAAGTACACTGAGTCGAACTGACAATGGAAAAGGCTGAACTATAACACCACACAGCAGTGCAGATAAACTAGAACCGCTAAATTGCTGAAGGACAGTTAAAATGGAAAGGCTGAAGTGTAATCTCACTGGAAAAGCAGAAATATGGAAGCACAGGTATACTGTAACTGCTGAACTGTACCACTATGCAGGAGCACGATGGACTAGAACAGTAGAACTACAGAAGTACAAGTATACCTGAATGCTGAACTGTAACACTATGCAAGGGCACAGGTTTAATGGAACAGTAGAAATACAAAAGCACATATATACTGGACTGTTGATTTGCAACAGTATGCAGGAGCACAGATAGACCGGATACTATAAACAGGCTAGTTAGAGGATAAAGAGACAGCTAATGAAAGAAGACTGCAGAACACTACACAGTACTAAAGCTCATACACTGGGACCTAAGCTGCACATAATGTAAGTCTCCAGTCACTTCATCTGGAGAGGTAACAGTAGCTGCTGCGCAGGCCACATCCAGTTTAGATTAATTTTAAAGGACCAGTAGCACCAAAACAATAAAAATTCAGATTGGGATTGGCATAGCATAGCAGCACTTGTAAAAATGTTATCTTTGAATTCAAGATCTTTTTTTATTTTCTATCTGATCTTATCTTTACTGATAGCAGCCATATTATTAAGAAGACCTTACCCATTTCTCGTTATTTTCTATGGTGCCTTATTCAGGAAGTTTGGCCTGCATATGAGTCATTTTTTATTTTTTGTGTTACTGTTCTTTTAAAGTCATACCAAAGTTGATGAATGTTCCTGTAGCATCTCATTTTAGTATTCAGGAGCCTAAACATGAGTAGCTTGGCCCTGAACAACAATACCCCCTCTGCCGATATGACAGCCAGCCCAAGTGTTTATAAATTGGGGAAAAAGCAAGTTACTGTGTCTTCTCTTAAAAGCAAATAAACTCCATTTGGCATTAAAATCAGTATATCTTTAGTACCATCCTCCACTGAGCCCTTACTGATATTTTGAGGGGAGAGCATTTTCAGTGGAGTCTATGAACACACACTGCAAGAAACATACAACTGTTCATAGATCATGGCTGACTTGCCAAAAAAAAGAGAGAGCAACTTCTCAGTCAGGAAGATTTCTAGGTATGATATAAAAATACACTAATGCTTCCAGGCAAAGTGCAGTTTCTGCTCCAGTCGTGACACAAATAACCCAGTAACACCAGTTGATTGCCTAAGGCTTTTCATTGTCTTATGCCTAGAGGTAATTTTTTTTCTCCATTCTTCCTTTTCTTGGAGATCCTTTTCTTTCCTTCAGTTTATCTGTACCTTTTTACCCTTAACATTCTAGAAGTAAACAAAATGGATGTCATCACTCCTCATGTTTTGCAAGACTCCAAAGCCATCCAAACTCCACATGAAAATTCTTAAACTACATTCCTCATGCTGCACCAGTTATCTGGAGGTGAAGCCCACACACCTTTATTCAGACAGTTATCTGTGGTCTACCTCATTTATCAAGGGGCAAAGGGAGTTGCACTGACAGAGATGGCAAAGGTCTTATACTGGATGGAGAAGCAGGTCCACCTTCATTTCTGAATCAGAGAGCTGGAAAGCACATTTCTTTATAAAGAAACCTGGAAAATGTAGATCAACACACAAGTGTTTAAGTAACTATTTCAATGCAGAACAAGTAGATCTAAGCACCAGGCTCATAAGGAACAGTCTTGTGCCAGTGGTTTCAAGGCTGACTTTTAAAACTTCTACTATAGAATTATAAGCTAATTGATGTGTTCCTTCACATCCACTTGATCCACAGATCATGAACAGAAACAGACAGGAAGGAATACCAGAGGTCTTCATAGAACAGGCCCAGGTGCACAGATCTAGTTTGGCTGTAGCACCACCATATGACCTTCTGCACATACCTGCCATTATGGTATCACAGCCTGCAACTTACCCCATTAACTTACTGGATCTTGAATCACATGCTAAATCAGTGCTGTAGTTAAGACACATCAAAATTATCCTATTGTTAAATGTGGTGTTCCAAAATGCTACACATCCTTCTCTACAGTGGCTTTAACAAAGGTCTGTGTCTTGTCCTAAAAGTCTAGACCTCCGCCCTATGAAATTTGCTCCCACATACGATGGGCATTATTGCAATTTTTTCAATGTAAGATCTCTACATAAGATCTCTGTACAAATTACTTGTCCCTCTGTGAGAACTCTGTATCATATCAAAGTCTTCAACTGTTAGAGCCTCTTTAGTCATGTCAGCTCTAATTGCTTATGTGGAAGATAGCACTCCTCATTTTTTATGCCCTTAATTCATTTCAAGTAGTAGTCCCCACTCCATATAAAGACAGTTTGCAGATGCCTGAACTGCACCATTATCTGGAGCAGACTACAATGGCAGGAAGGTAGCCATCAGGACAAGACTTTAACAGAGAGGCAAAATAAAACCTACTTTAAATCAGGAATAAAGGAAAGGCTAGTGGAAACAGATAATGTCAGGAGTGGAGGCCAAGCCAATATGAAAATAATCTAATTACAATTCTTTTAATTATGCCACTACGTTAACTTTAAGGGGTTAATTCAGCAATGTGCAAAGTGACCTCCGGATCCTTCGCTTCACTTCGCACATGCTGTTATGCGCTTGCTGATGTACTGCACGCAGACATCAGCAAACGCTTTAAAGGGATTCCAGTCTCAGCGAAACCAGAATCCCTTTAAAGCATTTGCTGATGTCCGCGTGCAGTACATCAGCGAGCGCATAACAGCATGTGCGAAGTGATCGAAGGATCCGGAGGTCACTTCGCACATTGCTGAATTACCCCCTATGTCTCCCTGCACAGCATTACTATATTAATACCATAATTGGTGAAAGTGATCTACAATGGAAGCCATAGTAGGTCCACCATGGTGTTCCTGGCAATCTACTTATTATTTATATAGCGAATGTATAGTTAGAATCATTCTTCTAGAGATGGCTGAATTAATCTGGCCATGAGTCACATTTGATACATTTATTAGTTCTGAAATATTACCTGATATGATGAAATGAACCTTTTGCCAGTCTTTTCAGCAGGTCAGCTACTTCAGCTATTTATTACGTTTAGGAACTTATTTTCCAATATGATTCACTTTGATTTTCCCCCATTTTTCTTAAAATATTTTTTCACACATCTACAGCTGATCCTAAATAAAGAGTAAGAGAGCTTGTGACCTTATTTAGATATTCTTTGAAATAAAGTTATCCCACATTTCTCTTTACTGTCTGCCTTTCTCTGCACCTAGAGCTGGTATAAATATATCCATGACATGCACACTGTGAGCTCCAAAATACATACTAAAATTCGCCACATTTAAAACCTTTTTGCTTTAGTGCTTTAGCTTTGGCAGTAGATTACTATTATTACTTTTACAAATAAAGACCAAGCATTTTGTGTAGTGACGTACATTTACTGGGAAAATGCAAACAATGGCCTTCAAATATAGGGTGGTGCAAGAGTTTGGAAGGAATCTGCTTTGGATGCAGTCTCCTGGGGATAAATTTGTGTGTGTAAATGTTGAAAAGAAAGTCTGATTGAAGTAGACATGAAGGAAAGGTTGTTATGAGAGATGGGGATATTCCTGAATCATTGGTGGAATGCAGAAAGGGTATTGTAAGGTCTGAAAAGAAATGTAGGTTTTGTAAAGGGCTTTGCAGGTAATTGAGAGGATTTGAAATGAAATATTGGAACGGTTGGAATGAAGTGGCAGATGACAAGTGATTCATAAGGTGAATAAGTCTGGCTGCTGTTTTTATAATGGGCTGCAGTGTGGATCATTTTTTGGAGAGGAAAGTCAATTTAGAGATGATCGATGCTCTCCAACAAGAAATATAAAGAGAGACTTAAAAGTTTGTCTGGCTTCTTGTATGCACAATGATTTGGCTCTATAAATATTGGGGAGTTATACTCGCATTGTTATCAAGAATACCAAAACAAATATATGAACATTGACATTAACATTTATTGCTGTATGCTTTCTATTACAATGTAAAATATTGTACCCATTGTAATCCCTCTTCGAAAGGAAATTCCAGTCTCTTTGATCCACCCAGTAAGGTCCATAAGGACTTTAATAATTGTCAACCGTTAGTAAAACAGATAAAGCACTTGAGTTCACTTCATAATTTAGTCTGTGATTGTTTGCACATAGGCTTTATCCAGTTAGTGGGTGTGGCATAAAGTGCCAAGCATGCTTGTGCCTATAAGCTCCTGAATGTAGATCCAGCATTAATAAGACCATATTACAGAGGTTTTTTGTTTGTTTGTTTGTTTGTTTTTTTAAATACTTGCTGTATTTGTAAGCAAATTCAACATTTACTGGCACAGGTGTAGTTGTGTAAAGTCCATTGTAAAGGAAGCGGCAGTGGCCAGAAAATATCGTTGCTGTTTCCCTCTATTCTCCAGCAGAGCCCTAGGCAGAGAGCACACAATAGAGCTTATTTCCTATGTTCATCTTCCAGTCTGTCCCCACCAATCACAATTCACAATGTTACCCCTGAGAACATACTTACACAAAGCAACACAAGTGAAAAGCCTTCTGAAGCCCCATTCAATTACCTGAAGTACTACTGGGGACTGCTTTCACTTTGGCAAGCATGCGTTTTACTACAAACATGCCCATGGGCCTATTTTATCACACCCACTGGCAGAAGTGGACCTAAGTGAATGGCACTCTCAATTTTCTGCACATGAAAAACTGTGTGACAAGACAAATATTGGCACCTGGTGCTAAAGGGCCTTAACAGCAGGATTAAAGAAAATCCCATGTGAATTGGACCAGCCGTTATTTCTACATAGTACTTTTACTATTGTTTAAGCTTTGAAATTCTATTGTTGAATTTTTGCTTTCTTTGCATTTGTTTTTCTCTTTTCTGACTGCAGGCATCTTTTATCATTTGCGTAAACACCTACTCAGTACCACTGTTATTTTGTTTTACTCACAAATCATTTTCGACAGTCAGCAGTTCAGCACAGTTTGTGTTGCAGCAGTATTCCCAGCAGAACTTCCATCTGGGTTTCACAGCAGGGTGTTCTCACTTCAAAAACTCAGTGAGGCACAGGGTCTTCAGGGTCCCCCTAACCTACAAACTAGAGAAACACAGTTAAGTATGGGATGTCCACCCAAATAGTCTAGGCACTAGTCTTTCACTGCCTCCTGTTTGGCTGAGCTCACCTCTATCCTAACTAACCTTGTGCACTAGAAACCTAAGACAAACACTATCCCTCAGCACTTGTCTAATAACTAAAGCTTTCTCCAGGAATCCTCTTCTCCTCAGGAATGGTTCCTTTGCAGGACAAGCTGGTCCTAGGGTGTAACCCTAGTGGTCTTCCAACCCACCAGGTACCCATGTGAATAGCCTCTTCTCTCACTGGTGTCTTTGTCTATAAGATAAATTCTTCCCCTAACCCATAAGGGCTAGGAAAAAAGGCTCAAAAAATGTTCCCTCTCACCATACTACCTTTTTAATCCTAAAATCACTTGACCAATTACTTGCTTTTACTCATCTAATTGCCACATCTGGTAATCTCCTAGTTATCCCTAAGAAATTTTACTTTTAAGTTACCTGCTCACAATATATTTATACTTGAAAAATGTTCTCTCCACAAATGATACTCAAAGTAACAGCAAAATGTTATTGTGTTAATTGACATTCTACTAAATTTACATGCAGGATAATTAAAATGTTGTATGATGTGCTCTTTTACAAAATTATGGTTGGACAATTTTATATCTCTTTTTCAAGTTCTCAGTTGCAGGGCTCTCAGGGTAGGGATGTCCCGAGGCCATGAATAGTCAGTCTCCCCAGGTCTCCAGATGGAAGAGTGTGCAGATGCTACTCTGCTACTTCCTCAACCATTTTTTACCATCAGGACAGCTCATTGATCAGCATATGTACAATCAAATCCAGATTCTGCATGAATTATCTTAGACACCACAAGAAACCTGATTAAATACTTTAACCAGCAATTAATATAGCTGCCCACCTCCAGTACCTGTAGATGTAAAACCTCAAAATAAATCCTTTCCCATTGCCTTATTTTAACTCTAATAAAAATTGAGTGGTTACTAAAGGAGAACTATAGTCAGATTAAATCTTTACATATGCAGTACTATACCTTAGTGAGAAGCGTTTCTCCCCAGTAGATGATTTATAACAGAGCACTGATAAACTCCCACACCAGGAAATGTGTGTGATAGAACTGCTAAACACAAGAAGAAAAAGCTGCCTGACTGCTATTGGTTAAGCAGTGTGCTGACCATTTGGCATCATCAGACATGCTTTGTTTACATTCCTGAAATGCAGGAAATTTAGAGTCTGGGACTTGGGATGGCTAACTTATGTGCAGGCGTTACACATTAGGCAAAAATGTCCAGAGGAGGGGGCCCTTTCATGGAAAACTGGCCGGTACACACATTTCCTGGTGTGAGTGTTTTCTAGTGCTGCTTCATCTGAAGCAGGATAATTTATTACACATCTACTAGGGAGAAACGCTTCTCACTAAGGTATAGTGCTGCATATATAAAGATGTAATCTGACTATAGTTTCCCTTTAACTGCTGTGTTGTGCTGAGGGGGTTCTTATGCATCAGATGCCTCTTGGGCCCTGAATCTTATTCTGTCATCCCTAAATTGGTGATTGTCTTAGATAGTATATTCTTCCTTGTGTGGCTGAAATAATATTAAATTATGGTCCTTTCAGGAGAAGTGTATGATGGGTAATAGGTTTATTTGTGCACTGGATGATGTCAGGGCTTAATGGTGATGGCACACAAGGTATTGTTGTTGCCTGTAGTTTTCTGTGGAAGCAGACAGCCTCATACAGGTCCCCAGGGAACTGCAACAGCCAAGCCACAGTACTACATGAAAGTTCAAAAAATGCATTTGGGTAGACTTTAGAGCAGTACCATGGCTGTACGATGCAGGTGATAACATTTATGCAACATTTATGGATAACATTTATGCAAGCTTCCACCTCTTGCTTGCTATAGGGCAAAGGATCCTGTGCTAGGAACTCACCAACAGTCCTTGTTTTATAGGTATTCTTGTAGGGTTAAAGTTTAGTCTGTCACGGGCACAAATGGATCTTCCAGTATTCATTTTGCAGTTCAGGTCCATCTTAGCTTCTGATCAGTATCAGCATCCTAAGCATGATCAAGGAACCCATAAGCGAGCTCACCATCAAGAGAAATAAGCAAAGCTTTGCTCACCCAGAGAGTGAACAATAATTTTATCATGGCCTGAATAAAGTACAAGGGGCTGTAATCAGCTATAGGGTGAACCCACTTTATACATACTGTAGTGCCTGAAAGACTTATCCATGACAGTGTTAGCTTAGTATAGCCTATTATTTGGATGCCCTTCTTGGTCAAGGCCTAGCAGAGGAATATATAAACCCCATATTAGGTTGATGTCCTCACCATTTCTCATACAAACCCCAAAATCAGAAAAGTTGGCACGTTGTGTAAATCGTAAATAAAA
>WMED01028032.1:0-10519 GCA_019650415.1 Pipa parva | reverse complement strand
ATTTTTTTTTTTTTTAAAGTCCAGCCCTCCGTTGGTCTGAGGGACCGTGAACTGGCCCCCCCGTGTAAAAAGTTTGGGGACCTCTGCCTTAGATTAATTGATTTTATGATTGACGTGTGTCTGTGACCCCTTACTTGACAACAAGATCAGAAAAAAACAGGCCAAAAAAAATAAAATGACAGAAAATCAAACCAAGTAACTAATAAAAGACCAACTGCAAGCTATCTTGGAATACCACCAGGGTTGGGCTCGGGCTGTTAAGTAACATACCCCTACTCTGTCCATTGTTCACTATGGAACTTTACACAATACATATTTATAAAGTGCCCCTAAAAGCCCAGTTTATAAAAGTAGGCTGCAGCCAGCAATAAGAATAACAGAAACTAATAAAACAAATAAATTCAGCTTCCGAGATGATATGGCAAAGGAATAACTGCCATGTCAATCAAAATACCAAATGTGTTTTGTTTTTTTTTGGTGTTACCGGTCCTTTAAATGCTGGAGAGTTTTGGAACAAAAACAAAAGCTAAATCTTTCATTAACTGCACAAAATAAAAGACAATGACCATTTGCCATGTGCAAGCTGGAATATCATAGAAGACCAATTTCCAAGAGCAGTTTTCTTTCCCTTTATTTTTAATTGCTCGTTATAAAACCCCATCATGGGATATTGTGCAGTATTTATCTGCATTATTTGAAGTTACAGTTGAACCTTGGGATATTGTGCAGAATTTATCTGTGTATTTGAAGTTAAGGTTGAACCATGGGATATTCAGCAGTATTTATCCCTGAGAGCAGTCATTCCATCGCTTTGGCGAGCAAATGTCACTTTATAGACGCCCGTTGAAGGAGCGCTCCCTGATGTCGGTTTGCTAGGAACAATGTAGAACGCTTGCCTAGTTTCCTCTTTCATTTTTAAACTAACTTTGCTTTTGATCTTCTGAGTAAGAAATATCAGGCAAATTTAATTTTCAATGACACTATTTATAGAAATTTAGTTTTTAGTTTTTGATATTTTATTTTCTTTGCTCCCCTAGATCTACCTCATCAACTACCCCTTCCAGGACCCCCTCCTAAAGAACTCTATAACAGCAGCGTCTGCCCGTCCCACTCTTCAAGCACTGGGAGCAGTAGTGACAGTGCTAGTAGCCTTCCCCATTCGTCTGTGCAGGTACAGTGTATTACTTTATACTAAGGTCTGCTTATTGATCATGAGTGGTCTTGTGTAGCTATACCATGGACACCATTCTCGTACTACTCTTAATACCAGGAGAAAATGGAAGTGGCACTGTCTCAAGTTCAAAAGTTCTGAATTGTAACACTTTGTGATTCTCTCTCAAATATTGTAGTCCTCATTGATCAGCTGCAAAAATTTACATCCAGTTCCATTGTTGAACTAGATAATACATATTCTACAAACAGCCACAAAAGTGGCTAAACATACATATGGACTCATTTTGATTTTTTATTTTAGTGGTGTTCCTTTAAATTAAAAGGAAACTAAAGTCGAGAATAATTTTAGTTTATGTTAAATGGTGCCATAAATTAAACCTACCACTGTGGGGGGGGGGGGGGGGTTTCTGCTTACTCACTAGCCTTTAGGTTGGAAATTTAGATTATACAGATTTATGAAGTGCCCCAGAAAGCCCAATTGGGTGCATACAACAGAGAGAGAGAGAGAACTCAAACCAATTAAAATAAGGAATTTAACTTCAATGATGACGTTTTAACATATGCAAAATCGGAATGACTGGTATGCAAATCCAAATAGAGATTTGCTTTTTTTTTTTTTTTTTTTTTTTTCTGGTGTTACTTGTCCTTCTAAATTCTCTGCTATTTTCTCATACGTTTTTGGGTGGCTTCCTGCAGCTGTTCCAATGAACTCTCCATGATAAGGGAACATTGTGTGTTTTGTAAGGCAGCAAGCACAACATTTGCTTGGAACCCAAAGAACTTTCTTTTAATTCTACAGAGCAAGTTGCAACGTTATTTATCCTTTACTCTCTGGGGTTAGGTTTACCTTGAGCAGTGCTGCCCGACCTGGGGGCCATATAAATTTGCACCACGGGCCGCTTCAAAGTTGCAACAAATTTTAAAGTTACAACTGCAACAATTTTACATAGTAAAGTTGCAACTGCGACAATATTCTCATTATCTGATCTCAAAGTCTCCCCTGTACCTGTGTGCCGGCTTGTTGTGTGAGGATCGCGAGGGACTGATTGCACCTCTACCCTCTTATCTTTGGTGCGGCGCTTAGTATAATGTGGCTATCTGCCCGCCTCCCGGAAGTCTCCTGCCGCAGAGGCTCCTGGGATATGTGGTGCGGCGCTCAGTATAATGTGGCTATCTGCCCGCCTCCCGGAAGTCTCCTGCCGCCGGAGCTCCTGGGATATGTGGTGCAGTGCTCAGTATAATGTGGCTATCTGCCCGCCTCCCGGAAGTTTCCTGCCACCGGGGCTCCTGGGATATGTGGTGCGGGGCTTAGTATAATGCGGCTATCTGCCCACCTCCCGGAAGTCTCCTGCTGCCGGAGCTTCTGGGATATGTGGTGATATCTATGTTTAGGTAATGAACCAATATTTCTCTGTGCTACAAACCACAGATTTGGTTGTATGTATATTTGCATTTATAAAGGAGTGCTAGCTAGGTTAGACAGCTCTGCACAGTTCAACAATACAATTATAATAGAGACATGTTAATATTTACTTCTCCCAATACCTCAGTGGCAGGCATGGATTGAGGCAAGAGGATGGTTGTCCTTGCCCCATTTTGTTTCCTTTAACCCAGATTACGCAGAAACGTGTTTAATGAAATGTGAGGTTTACATTGGCAACTTTTTTGTGCCACACAGAAGCTACTACAAAATCTTATTATTTATCATTAGGTCCTATAGTTTACACTGGTAATAGCACCTTTATGGCGAAGGCTACACTGTGTGTTTTAATGCATGTGACAAAGCCCCTAGCTCTGCATCCCCCATAGACTTATTATGTTGCAGCAGTACTGTGATAAATAGGAGTGCAGTCTTTATTTTACAGTAAACTACCCACAGATGTATTTTCATGCTGTGGCTGGTTTGTAAGGTGAGTCTATTAGCTCTGCTTTATTATGAATTTAACAAATAAGGGCTTAGGCTCTTAAGCATAGATCTGCTTCCCATAAACCCCCCTCGCAATTTATCCTGCCACCGCACTGTATTGTGGGTCTATAGGGTGTGGAGCTAGACCCTTTGCATCACACAGAAAACAGCATGGGGTAAAATGGATAGTGTAACAGCCCTAGGGGGTTATTCACTAAGGTGTGAATGCGAACAGTCGAATTCGCAAACAGCGGATTCCCATAGCAAATCCGTGATAATTTCTTCACTGTAAAGTCGCGACAATTTTGTTAAGTTAAGATTGTGATAATTTTCCCATAATAAAGTTGCGACTGTGACAATATTCTCATTATAAAGATGTGA
Organism: Pipa parva; assembly: GCA_019650415.1. NCBI lineage: Eukaryota > Metazoa > Chordata > Amphibia > Anura > Pipidae > Pipa > Pipa parva. The sequence goes on along the minus strand of WMED01028032.1, from coordinate 7,059 downwards.
CTGCGACAGTAGCAGCGTATTGCGGATTCGCACCTATACGCAACAATTCGGACTTTAGTGAATAACCCCAGTCTTAAACTGTACAGTAATTTTTATGAAAACCATATCATTTGAAAACCAGCAGTGTGATGCTTGTGGATACACAGAAAATCAAACAGGATTATTTCAAAATAAACGAGACATTTTTGGGATGCTAATTTGAATTTCTGGTAATTGTATTTTTACTAACTTCCTTAATATCCCAATCCTCAGGAATCCCTTGTTCCATATAGTGTACTGGACCAGACCAGGCACTTTGTTTGGAATTACTGCGAGCTGCTCCAGGGTACGAACAACTTCTCCCAGTCTCAGCTGATCGGGGAGGGTGGATTTGGCTGTGTATATAAAGCAACCATGCGGAACACTGAGTATGCAGTGAAGCGCCTGAAGCAGGTGTGCTTTCCTATAAACTAGACAATGGCTTCTCTTTACAGGCTAAATTCCTTACATACTTAAAAAATCAATTAGGATTCAGATTCTTTATTTAAAGCTAAAATGTATTTTATATGTGAGGTGCTTTGTACCTTTGGTCATAACAGACAGCAAAAGGGCACGGCACACAACCAAGCACAGAAAACGGACATCTTATTCTGATATTTTCCAGTCGAATTTAGATATTGGCAAAGTAAATCTACCCACGGGTTACGTTCCACAGGGCACGTTCCCAATATTAATGAAGCTACATTTCAGAACAAGGAAGTAAGTTGTTTCACAGGGAACAGTCCCGACAGAAAAAGAAAAAATCCATTTGGATGGCAGTTATTCATACACTGTAAAAATGTTACCTTTGACATTTAAATTTACAATTTCTATTGTTTGATTTATTTATTTTAAGTAAACACCCCCCATCCCATTATTTTCTGTTGGATGTTAAATTAAATGAATAAATTGCCCCATAAAGCTAATATACAAGGCTTGGTTCACACTAGCTTATTAAGCTCAGCGCACAAAATGCGACCACATAGAAAGTGCTGTGAACGCCGAGGAAGTGTTCTCACTGTCGCTGGTAAGAACAATAGAAAAATATGCCGGAGCATATTCTTCTATTTTCTTTTTTTCTTCACACTGCGCATCATATGCTAGTGTGAACCTAGCCTAAAAGATGACTGCAGCCAGCATAGATTAGTAGAACATAAACCAATAAACAGCCAGGCATTTAACGCCCAAGCTATGACATTTTTACAAGTACTGCATAGAAATAACTGCCGTGCCAATCCAAATAGCAGTTTTCTTTTTCTCATTTTAGCTGCACATTCCTTTTAGCTAACATTTTTCTCTTCTACATGATGGTTCAGCCAAGGAGGAGGTATCAGCAGAAAATGGCTGCCATTAGAAATCATTCCTCCCCCTCCCACCCTTTTACCTGACAGATAGGCCCCCTACATGTGGCTACATATGACTGCCTGGTTGGGCTCTGTTGAACTCCCCCAGTTAGCAGCCCTGCAGCAAAATATCAATAACTCTGCATTTAACACAGAACAGACTTTGGAGGTATGGGATAATATTGGTTTTGAATTTGTAAAACATTGCTGAATAGTTTAACCATATAGTTCTTTGAGATTTCTATAAATAAAAAGATGCTCGGAGTTGTATGTTTTGCTACAGGTGCAGGGAAGTGTTTGACTCCTACATTTGAGTCTCCTTTTATGTAAATCATCATGGTTTCCATGTGTGTAAGGACCCCTCTTCCCTGTTGTTTTTACAGGACTCTGAGCTAGAGTGGGCAACAATGAAGAGAAGCTTCCTTACAGAAATAGAGAAACTCACATGGTAAGTCAATCTGGTTATTCTGCAAGGCAAATACAGTCAGGGTAAGATTATAATAGATGTTTGGCTGTACCTGTTTGTGTACAGTAAAGTACCCCTCACTGACCTTCCTACTGGCTTGCCTGGAAGACTCAGGGGCTTACTGACTAAAGTGAGATTTATACTGTTGAATTTGCAAACATCAGATTCCCATAGCAAGTCCGCAACCGTGACAGTTTTTAAAGTTGCAACTGCGACAATATTCTCTTTATAAAGACGCAATTGCGAGAGTAGCAGTCTATCGCGACTGTCTTTAGCTGGCGAATTCACACCTTTATGCAATGATTGGGACTTTAACCAATAACCCCTCAGAATAGAGCATCTTTCTGCATTCCTTTTTCCTTTAGTACGATACCTACAGACACACAGGGGTGTAAGGGTGTAAGGAGCAGTGGGCTGTATGCCCCTGGGGGCAGCAATACAATCCCAGTAATTGGTGACCGCAGCAACTCTGCTAGTTCCCATCCCAAAGACTGGAAACTTCCATATTATTTACAGTAGCGGTTCTCAACCTTTGAGGGTCAAACGACGCTCTCACAGGGGTCGCCGAACATGCTGCTTCACTACCTATCTCCGGTAGTGTGCACAGGTCCCTTTTATATAGGGGTGCCTGTGTGATGATGTCTCACCCAAACATCACCATGTCATGTGTGATACGATGATGTCACTAAGCGCACGCTGATGGGATGACGTCATTGAGGGGGTTGCGGAGCAAGGTAGATAGAGAACCACTGCTTTACAGTATATGTTGCTTAACATATTCATTATATTTGCTACCACTGGGGGAGCTGCTGTTGCTGGAGAATACAGTATAGTTGAGCATTAATGGTGTTGCCAGTTTTATCAGTAATGTATTCACTGATTGCTGTACATGCCATAATCTACTTCCACATACCTGCCTAATTTAGGTGGACCAGAAGGATAACTTTACTTGTGAACGTATGCCCCTAGCCTTACATAAAAGACTTGCTAATAAATATACATGTAGACATTCCCATTCCTTGATATAATTGGATTTCTTGTCCATTGTATTTATATTTGTGATGCAGCAAATCTGTTCAGTTCTGGTAAACTCCTAAATCTTTTACCTACTTTTATGCTAGTCAGTCTGACATGATAGTAGTCGCGCACACAGTGGAATGGATTTAATTCTAATTGTAATTTATGTTTACTGGTCCTTTAATGTTCCGGGGCTAGTGCTTGTGCTTGGCTAGTTGCCTTGGTGTAGATGTTAGCTGCTCTCCTGGCACAGTAACGCTTGTTGTCTAGTGGTGACAGCTGAACTATACGTTTTTCAGAAGGTTTTATACATATTTAAACTCCCCACTTAAAGTAACGATAGATTCACAGACTTGGTTGCACAGTTTGGCCAGATTATATAATTGATCGGATTTTTAGACCTTTTCACTGCTTGGTCTTTTCGTTCACAATTGACACATGCGAGGTCGAAAAAATTGCCGAAAACTGAAAAAAAGGTGTCCCACCTGTGTGTTTAGAACAGTGACGAAAAGGTGTCCCACCTGTGTGTTTAGAACAGTGACGAAAAGGTGTCCCACCTGTGTGTTTAGAACAGTGACGAAAAGGTGACGTCAATCACCAGATCCTTCCCCCCCGAAGTGCAGGCGCTGATGAGTGTCGTCATTGCGTTGGGGGGGAGGAGCGCTTCCCAATGAGCGAGCGGTCTTTCATTGTAGGTCGCGGATCCAACCTGAAAACTGTCAGGTAAGGTAAGTGGCCTGCACTGAAAGACCGCTCGCTTGCTGGGGGAATCAAGAATACCAGCAGTAGTGAAGGCGCGCGTGCCCACAGAGAGGGCTGTGCGTGCCATTGGTTTGCCACCGCTGGTCTATAATGAAAAGCAACTGTTTCCAGATGTATCCACCAATACACAAATATTACTCTAAACGAAAAAGGCAGAAACAACGGATTTAACAGAACTTAATCATAACAACAATAATAACTAACGATTAAGTTCTATTAAATCTGTTGTAGTTACACGACCTTCACATTTGCATACTGTTTCTGCCAAATAATGTTTGTATTCATCAATCTTTATTTGTTTGTTCTATTTAAAACTGCCTCTTTTTCCCTTCAATAGCTTACGGCACCCGAACATCATCGATCTGGCCGGGTATTGCGTTCAGGGAGAGGAGTATTGCCTAATATATCTTTATCTAGCCAGAGGATCCCTGGAAGACCAACTGCACCCTCAGGTACCGACCAGCACAAAGGAGACAGAAGTCAGCCATTAAATGAGCTGGGATTCTGGGATATTTCATTCTTAAACTATATACGTTTAAAAAAAAAAAAAAAAGACTGTTTAGTATATGCAGTCCTGTTAACCTGTTCTCTGTTTACCTTCTTTCTTTTTTTTTTTTTAAAGATTTATTTCAAAATATCTAAACAAACCTTACTAGACTCTTTCAGAGCCTTTAAAAAGGTGAAAATATGGTAGAGACATGAATGTTTTTACACCCATACAGAACTGGCGGGTCCATTATTAATTGTCATGTTGTGTAGAAGAACATTGCTAGTTCCCTGATAAATACAGTCTGTAATAACTCAACTCTTTCTCAGGGCAGCTTTTCTAAACTCTCCTGGGAGCATCGCCTGAGCATCCTGCAGGGGGCAGCTTGTGGTCTCCAGTTCTTGCACTCCTACCAGCCCAGCGTGATCCATGGCGATATAAAGAGCTCCAACATCCTATTGGACCAGGCCCTCACTCCAAAACTGGGGGATTTTGGTCTGGCTCGATTTAGCCGGTACACAAGCGACGCGGGCAAAAGTCGCACATTGGCTCGGACTAGCACTGTGAAAGGCACTTTGGCTTACCTACCAGAAGAATATGTAAAACTAGGAAAGCTGACGTTTGAACTGGATACTTACAGCTTTGGTGTGGTGAGAGACCATGTTTCCATTCTCAGCCATTCATAACAGAGTTATTCTTGTCTGCTCCTGTCCAGTTAGAGGCCTGGGTACTGGGTTCTCCAGCCAATCAAGCTACAGCATTTGAAATTTAATTTGTGATTCCCTTCTTTTGGCTCTGCATTGAAGAATTGTATTGTTTTGTAAATATATATATGTAATTTTAAAAAATGTGCCTTTATACATTGTTTCTTTCTGTCATCTTCCCTATCAGTCTGCCTTTTCTTTCCAAAGTTGGGTGGGCGGGGCTAAATGATTGACACTATAGCTCCTCCAATCAGAATCTTACGACCTTAAGGGATCTGATTGGAGGAGCTATAACGTCAATCATCATTTAGCCTCGGCCCACCCAACTCGAGAAAGTAAAGTCAGGCTAACAGGGAAGATGACAGAGAGAGAAACGCTGTACAAAGGTACATTTTGTAAATATATATTTACAAAAATGTTTATTTCATAAATCAACAGATGCACTTTAAATCTTTTAAATAATAAGAATTACACAGTCTCTGGCTTTAAGTATGCCTGGTGCTTTACTGCGCTTTGGCGTACAGTTAAAGATCCAGTAAGAAAAAATTTGTTATTTTGATTGGAAATTGCTTGGCATGGATAGTTATACTTTTGCAGCACTTGTCAAAATACTATATCTTGGGGGGGTTGAATTACTGGCTGTTGTTTTGTGTTTTTAGCAATTTCTGTTGCAGTCATATTTTCTCTTCATTATATTTAATAATAATAATGTAATTTTGGGTTTATACAGCCTAATTTTCTTTTTAAACTAAATTAAGATCAGTCTCCGTCCCCAATGAAAATTAGCTTCTGTATGGAGGAAACGGCTTTATTTAAATCATTGACTCCTATTTCTTTCCCTGATCACACAGCAATATATCTCATGTTTGATTCAAGTTAGCTGGATGATTCAACAAGTCTAATAAGTGCTGACATGCAAGCAAACTTCCTTGCTTTCTATGGGACTCACATTTACTGGAGTTTGCCTACTGCAACCTATTTGCTAGTCAGTCAGTCAGTTAATTGTTACCCCACCCAACCAAGCGGGTTATTCACTAAAGTCTGAATTGTTGCATATAGGTGCAAATTTGCCAGATAAAGACAGTTGCAATAGGCTGCTACTGTTGCAGTCACATGTTTATAATGAGAATATTGTTGCAGTCGCGACTTTATTATGGGAAAATTGTCGCAGTCTTAACCCTAAAAAATTGTTGCGACTTTACAATGGGGAAATTGTGGCGGATTTGCTGTGGGAATCTGCTGTTTGCGAATTTGACAGTCGTATTTGCACCTTAGTGAATAACGCTCCAAGAATTTTGTATATTGATGCATTGGAATTGTATATATTGTACATACAAGTCTGTCATTTGTTTGGTTTTTTTTTTTGTGTTCTTTTTAATGAACTCCCTTGAAGAAAAGGAAAAAATGTAAAGAAACAAACTGTTTTTTGTGAAAATTTGTACATTAAAGGAAACCTCCACGTTGGAGTAGTTATTAATGTGTGACATGTTTGCCCTTTAAAGACTGCAGATGGTCTCTTTGTTTCTGGTATGTGAATCTGATCTGTGAAACTTAGTTAATATTCACATATACTTTTCTCTGTATTTGTTGTCTCCAAGGTTTTACTGGAGAATCTGACTGGGCGGAAGGCAATAGAGAGTGACTGCAAGTCTCATGTAAAATACCTGGTAAGATTGATTTATTTATTTTAATGCAAACCAAGTATTGCGAAGGCTTGTTTAAATTCATAATGCTGTTTGCTTCCAATTTCCTCTACTTCAACGAAATGTGTCTGTCGGATTACAGAGACACTAGCCTCCCTAGCAGCTATAAACGTTCACAGTGCATGCATTGGTAATACAGTAATACGTCACTATTCTAGTCTTTACTTTTATATTACACATGTCCTTCCCCTTTTATCTCTGTGGTCAGTTTGCTTGCATTGGACTTTGCATTGTTTCTGATTAGTCGGCTTCAAAAGCCCCTTATTAATTCTAAAAGCTCTTTAAATTGAGTTGGGGAGGAAAAAAGATTGAAAGCATTAACCCCCCCCCCCCCGACTCTTGGAATGTGGGCGGAGAAATCATGCAAATCACTACTTATTAACCACATTGTGAACTGGGCATCCAGAATCCGTAGTTTCCAGCCATAAAATGACACTTTGAGCCATGTATGCAGCCTCTAGACATGACTTGTTGGGATCTGGTTAGATTGGATCAGTGGAATATACACTCACCGGCCACTTTATTAGGTACACCTGTCCAACTGCTCGTTAACAATTTC